>APFE030408889.1:152905-228853 GCA_000404065.3 Pinus taeda | reverse complement strand
AATCTTCTAGAATGCTCTAGAAATGACCACAAGTAACTTTTTTAAGATGAAACTCGCGCCTTTTGACCTTTACAGGAGTACGCACCAATCCCTTGACTTACAGAGCATACAAGTATGCAGGTACAATGAGCTTGGGATGCATACACGCAGGCAAGGTAGAGAGAACCTGTGTACCCAGAGATAAACATGATTTTTAATAGCTTTCTCTCTTTTTTGAAGTTTGATATGGAGAGAAGAGGTATAAGGCTTGACAAGGAGGATAATATGACTATTGATGGAGCCATATTAACTGCAGATAGTCATGGTGACAAATTTCAGTGTAACAGTAGCTCCAACATTTTTGAGGCCAAAAGGCATCTTCTTATACAGAAACGTACCCTAGGGGAAAATAAATGTTGTCTTCTGTTGATCTTCAAGACAAATAGTTATTTGATTATATCCTGATAAACCATCCATGAAGGAAGAAACCTCATTTCCAACACACTCAGTAATGATTTGATCAGTAAATGGAGTGAGGAAATTACCTTTAGGACAAGACTTATTCAAAGCCCTATATTCGATGCATACCTGGATCATTCCTTGATTTTTATCAACATGGATTGAATTTGAAACCCATTGAGTTCAAGGAACGAGGTATATGAAATCCACTTTAAGAAACTTTTCAACCTCAGCTTTAATAGCTGTAGATTTCCTAATATTTACCAGTTGAAGCTTTTGCAATACAAGATTAGCATTTTTGTATGTCTTGATGTGATGCTGAACTATTGATGGATCAATTCCAAACATTTCTTCATAAGACCAAGCAAACATATCATGAAAATACTTAAATAGGTCAATATAAATATTGATTTCTTTAGGGGAACATTCAAATCCGATGAAGATATTCTCGATAATATTGGGATTTATAGAAATGTTCACCAAAATGGTTTTCGAGATATTAGACAGATTACCTTTGTAAAAAATATATGATGGGGCCAAAGGATTTATAATTTTATGATCAGACAAATTTGATTCAACTTCATACAAATTAGGGAGAAAATATGACTGATGATGTAAATCATCCGACAACCTTTCTGCATCACTGGTTGTTTCTAAAATTGCCTCTTCAGATGGTAAGACAATGTCAACATAATCCATAGATGAACTAGAGTCAATAGTCCAGACTGGAGCCACATCACCATCCAAATCCTTTAATGAGGGAGGAATGGGGGAGGAATCTACAGAATTCATAATAGATTGGTACATGATTTCTACTGCAGATATATGATATTCCATTCTACCTACATTCCCCTGCTCTAATGTGGCAGTAAGTGGGGGTAAGGGCTAAGGATCTGAAAAATAATGAGTTATGGATGAACCTTTTCGAGGAGTGATCCTAGAGGATGAACTGGAATTAATATGAGCAATATGAGGAAGAATAGCAAAAGTAGCCATCAACGAGGAATACCTTCTAACTCCCGAATTGTCTACGAGCTACTTGGCATTCTTCACCAAGGGGATGATAGAGTCAAGAGGATGCATTGGGATTGTTAGGAGAATAAGCCATTTTATCAATTGTAACAATTCTCCCTTCATGAGGGAAGCGTAGGATGCGAAACAACGATGAAGAAAAGGCATCCATTGCATAAACCCAATTTCTACCCAACAAAATATTATAATAAATTTTGGCACCAACTATCTCTACCCCGACATTGACAACCTTGCCCCCAACACAAATGGGAAAGGCTAGAAGAATTCCATAAGGCCTATGAGAATGGAAATCAAATGCAGTAAAGAGAGTAGGGGAAGGAACAACTTATGGGGACTCGATAGCCTTCCAACATGACATCAACATGACACACGTGGAAGCCCCTTCATCAACTATAGTTCAAAAGATAGTCTTCTTTCGAAATGTATATTTAATATGGAAATTCATGTGATGAGGGAGTATCTTCTTAAAACTTGCAATATCAAATGTAATAATGAGAGATTTCTTCAGATCTACTACTCTGATTGTAGTGAACAATTCACTCCTTTGTGCAGGACATGATTAGAGTACCTCTAACGCGGACATTGCAGAGGGGCTCTGAGCTAGATCTTTGACAATAGAATAGTTCTGAGCAACCCTAGCATTGGGATTGATAATCAAATGTTTTGTAGAGCCTTTTGGCATCCAAGGTATAGAATCAATTGTGGGCTTCTCGATATGGAGTAGCTTTGGTGTATCAAAAGTAGCCTTAGCCTTAGAGGGTTCCAAATCGCCATATTCATGTGATCTTGTAGCAACATCAACATGAGACCTTACTATATATACATTCGATGTGGGTTGCCCATCCTGGTTTCCCCTTTATGGGGGTTCTAGTACTAGCATTAGCACCAACAGGAATTTGCTACCCTTGGGGAAAATGGTTAGTCAACATAGCATGGGAACTTGAAGAACCCCGCTGAGCTAACAAGTACTGAGCATCCTAAATCTTAGGGAAATGATGGATAAGATGATCCCCATTGCATAACTTGCATGGGAATTTTAATTTCTTTTTCGATTCCTTTTTTTCCCTCTCTAGTATCATTATTGGGCTTGTTCGCATTTCCCTTCCTAACCTTATCTTTATTCTTACCACATCCCCTATTCTTCCCATCAGATAGTTGGTTTCCTTTGGTATTTGAAGATTGGAAAACATTAAATGCTAAAGGTTGGGAAGGAATAGACACTGACAGTGTAGCCTGTGTCAGAGAAGTAGATTGTAAAGACAATTGTTATAACTGATTCAACATGTTAGTCGTACTACTATTGATTGACCCTACAATTCTATCAGCGTGGGGTCCTGGCTTAGGTTTGTCTAGATCAATCCTCGATTAAGGCCCATTATGCAAAAACTTGTAAAGGACTCCAGAATGATAATATATGAGTTATAATTGTTGGGATCTAAAGATGGCTTATTCTTCAATGAACACTCCAGTGAGTGACACATCCTTAGAAGTCTCCAGCTACAAATATTTCAAAAACCATTCTAGAAGAAACTCATCAAGGATATATCCCTTGATTATCCTCTTCCTTCTGCACCACTCTTGGATGTGGTTAGAAATGTGAGCTACCTTGTCTTGTTCAAAATTGGTTAGAAGTTCAGTTCCAACATCATATCGAAAAGGCAACTGAAAATGACTTAGAAACATAGTAGCAAATTTTCCAAATGTAGAACAAGTACTCCCTCTAAGTTCAATATACCACTTTACAATGTTTCTAGTTAGGGTGTGTTGAAATAATCTCAACTTGATTGAATCATCGATCAAGGAGTCAGATGAGCACCACAAATGGAACATGGTTATATGATCAACTAGATCCTCTCCAAAATTCCCTTTGAATTTCAGTATATTAGTTGGAATTTTGGTGGGGATTGGAGGCCAAGCTGAATTGTATCAAATTAGATCATTTGTCAATTTCAAAAGATCTAGAAATTTCAAAGTTGCCAGGAATGGTAAGCACGAAGGAACTAGAGAATTCCACCCACCAAGAGCACAATTTCCGACATTAGAAAAAGAGTTTCCTAGATTTGGAGAGGCATCAGGTTGCCTCGGGTTGGTTGTAGAAGGACCTAGACCATAAGGAAATCCTTGTGGCCTAGAAGTATTAGGAGGCTATCACCCCTTGTTGCAGAGTAACCATGCATAGGGTAGTTTCCTCCTAGTGGAATATTCAAAGAAGGGGAAAGTAAGGATTCCATGAACTAGCTAGTGGAGGAAAGACTTGTGAGGTCCCGACAGAAGGGAAGGGTATACTCCCCTATTGACCAAATATATGGGATAAGTTCCCAACCCCTGAACCACTAACAAAAGGATTTTCCCATACTTGAATTCCTTGGAAAGGATTAACGCTCTGAGCATGCCCAAATAAAGATGGATTAGAAGGAGGAATATGTCCACTTCAAAAAGAGAAACCCTAAAAATATGTTGAACCACTTGGCATAGAAGTCATGGATGTGGAAACAACAGATGGGAAGGTTGAAGGAACCAATGGAATCCCACTGGATGACATCCCGAAAGGATAGGCACCAATGAAAGGGGTAGAAGGTTGGGTACCCCCACTTGAACCCATAATGGAGGTAGATCCAACAACTAGTGTACTAGGAATAACAGTAGAGATAGGAATATTACCCCCACGTACAACTGAAGGAGGGGTATGCACACCAGAAGCATTAGTAGCCATACTTACACCACTAACATTGGCCATTGGAAAAAAATAATGAGAGTAAACAAGGTTTGTCGGCCTGTGAGTCGATGTAACCAGATAGACCACAAGGTAAGGAAGATCAAAAGGAAGATGTCCCAAAGTAGTCACAAGAGACATAGGGATGTCTTCAATATCACCCTCGTCTTCTGATTGGAAGAGAAGCCTAGCAAGGACCATAACGTTTCTGTCCAAATTAGGAACTAGACTAGGTTCACCCTGTGAAATTAGAGCCCTTGGAGAAGGATTAATCTTCGATGCATAAACTATTATTGGTTTAAAATCACTAGCATAGTTTCTCCTACACCTTCTAGATGAAGCCTCAATACTCATAGGTGAAAGCCCACAAATCCTCCTAGATTGATGAACCAATCAATCAACAACTTTTAAATAATAAGTGAACTTTTTAAAGACTCAAAAAAAAAAACTTATGGAAATCTAGGAACAAAGAGCACTCACTAAAGTTTCCCTAAAGATACAACCAAACAAGCAACTTCCAGGTATTTCAGCTCCGGGTGATTAGGACAGGACACCAAAATACGAGAAAGTGAAGATAATGACCTTCTGAATATAGTTTGGGATAATTATGGCCCAATCCTACAAGCGAAGGTATCAAAAATAGTTACGCTGAACTACAAACAATAGCCTTTGCGGATGCAAGTACCTAAGCTTTGCAAGGGAACTCTCTAGAAGTACTATGAAAGTGATGCAACGTATGTCTCAGGTACCATGAGAATTCCCCCCCCACAGTCACCTGTGTGATCCCTAGGATAGGCAACTAAGGTCACCAGTTCATAATCAGAAGCCGGGAAAAATAGTTTTGGGCATGTTATCCAACAAGTAGGAGAGGGGGTATCTCTCTTTCCTTATCTTCACACATTGTTCTCCTTAACTCATGTGTTAGAAGAGTTTTCTTGGACAACTTAACGAAACTGGATTTTCAGTCTTTTAATCAACTTCTATGTTTTGGTTTAGAGTGGTCTTAGAGAGTTTATTTTCCACACACCTATTCTAAGGCCCTCAATGCCCTAGACTAATTGATGTAGCTATGAAAAAACAAATATCTAGTTCATTTTAAATTAAGCACTTGATTTTATTGGTTGTTATTTAGGTCAAGGGTAGAGGAAGTGCAACTTGTGATGTTCTGATGCAAAAAAACCAATAGAAAACTAGGCTACATGAAAATGAAACTTCTTTTCCTTCAATGAAAAGTGATCTCTACAAGGTTCTATGAGAAATATATGAAAGCAAAAACTCTTTTCTTTTCCCTTTAAACACACTCAAACATTCAACATCTATTGAAAGAGACTAAAATGCCTAAAATGCAAACTACTTTAATGCATACTAAAATTCCTAACTGCAAGATTATATGGAATGCTCTAAATAAACAGATGTGTTTTTAAAAAAAATCAAAAGCCAAAATTTTACAAACAAGGAGAAAAAAATATCCAAGAAAAGATTTCCCAAACGAAGCCAATTACAACCTCAAGAAAATATTTTCACACTTGTTGAAAAGACAAAAAGACAAAAAAAACCAAAAACCAAAGAAAAGAAAGGGAAAAAACAAATGTTTTTTCTCTTTTTCTTTTTAAGGACTTGTGATAAAAGTTTCAAGAAGGCAAAGCAACCAATCACTTCAAGACCAAAATCAAGTGAAAATAATAAAAAATTCACAAGCAATAAACAATCACCAAGATAATAAGACTAAAGTGAATAAGAGACCAAAACACTTGAACAAATTGACCTGAAAGATACATAAAAGATTCATAAAGACAAAAAGATTTTAGAGAACTAAAATTGTGAAGACCCTTCTCAAATAATAAAAAATAAACCAAATGAGTCAACTTCAAGAATGCAAAGCAAAGTAATGAAAAGATTGGATTATAAGCAAGCTTAGAACCAAATCACTTTCCCAAAAGCATAGAAAAGTCAGAAGCTTCACAAAGAAGGTTTGAAATCCAAAATTCAAATGTAAAAACATCGAAAAATGCAAACCCTAGGTTGAAAAATATTTTTGCAAAAGGTGGTAAAGAAACCGATACTAGCAAGAAACAAGACCATTCAAGACTATAGATGACTTCAAGAAAGCTGAAAAAATAGGCTACACCCTTGACTGAAGGAAAAAATTGAAAAAAATCTTCTTTTTTTTCCAAATATACCCGACTGTGTAATAACATACATGTGTATACACACGACTGTTCCCAAAGAAACTAGCGTATGCACTGGTTCCTTTGGAAAAAATTGCGTATGTACACTTCTATGTACAAAAAAAAAACATATATATAGAAAAGTAGGGAAAAATAAAAAAGACAAGCCTGATTCAAGATATCAAATTGATTTCCCAGACTGCAAATGAGTCAACAATACTGAAAAAATCAAGAAACAATAAAGAAAATCCTAGATCAAGGGAAAAACAACCCTTCTAAGAAATACATGATTGTATTCCCTAGTGGAGTCGCCAGTTATGTTGGCGGGAAAAACTTCCCTAAGGTAAGGGTTGACAACCCCAATAGATCGAAGGAAAATAATCAACAAGAAGCATACATCCAAGCAAGGAAACTATATAAAATACCAAATTTGGGTTTGAGACGACTACTTGTAGGTCCTACGTTCGATATCGATCCTGTAGGGTCCAAAACCTCTACTTCTTCCCAAGCGAGTAGACCTGCAACATAGTTCGAAGAAGCATATACATAGAAAGTAGTTAAAACTGCATGCATAATAAACATGTTAGGTCATCAAGCATAAACATATAAATCATGACATATTACACATGGATCATAAAAACATGAGATCATAACATATCAGAAACGAGACACGACTTCTTTATTGATATCAAAAAAGAGTAGTGGAAAGGTACAACCTGAACCAACCACGACACCAACAAAACCTTCCTTTGGATCCATACATCCAAAGCCTCAAAGATAACCTCTCAAGCATGTGCAAAATGATGCCATATAATGAAGGATGAGCATCTATGCAAGGAAACAAGGGTTTCCTAAGACTGGGATTGCAGGAGGCATAGGGAAAATTAGACTTGATCTAGGGAACGAAAAGAATATAATGTTGATATCCTATCTCCTTTATGTTATTAGGCCTTCCCATGAGGTGTATAAATACCACCATAAATCAATTTATTTAGCTAGGCCACAGGCTCCTGTAGGTGGCCTTTTAGCGAAACCCGTAAAACCCACCCAAAAATTATGATATTATTTTATTTTTTCATATTTTAAATAATATACGCGGGTTCTATATTATGGTACCCTCATGTGCACATGTTTTTTAAAGGGAAGAGTCACTTATGGAATTCAAAATACTGTTTTTTAATAAATGATCAATTCTATATGGGAAAGGACTACCCAAGGCCATATCAGAGCATCAAAACTACAAGAGTGTTGAATGATGCTATAAAAATGATGATTACCAAATATAAGAATGATGATATATCTCCGGTCTATAGAGAGCATCATTGATTGAGGACACTGAGCCAACTCTTCCCCCCTGTTTGAGCTCCTAGGGCATGGAATTGAGATAAAGGGATCCTAGGTTTGAGGGATCTATACATAATAGGGTATCAACCCTATCTATCACCCTTAGGATGTGTGTGATTCTTTTCAGTTTTGAAAGGTCCAATATCTCCCTTATCTTGGTCTTTGCAGAGTATACCCCACCTGGAATCATACCCACAAGCTAGGCTTGTCCCTCCTCATCTGTCCAATAGGTTGAGGAGGTTTAGGGGCATGTGATCCTTACCTTTTGGTAAGTCAGGTATCTCACCCAAGCTCGAATTATGATGCGATTTTTCTACCACATGACTCTTGAGGGTCATTGCTAGGACTATTGACAGGAAATAGGATGGGTTGAGATGTGCTCCCTTATATCACATATTGCTCGATATTGGGTTGATGATGTCAGTGCTCTCCTATGCAGTTTCAAGTTGAGACTAGGCTTCCCGACATGGTTTCAGGTTGAAATGTGCTCCTTGATTTTATTATAGACTAGGCTAAGCGCTCTAATGTGTATGTGGGTCATAAAATTGGCTCCTCGTTGATGTTTCCTAGATAGTAGCGGTGGGATCCCCATTGGCAATGATTCCAGGTGGTAGTAGTGGATCCCCAATGGATAGAGTGGTAGATTGAGCTCCCCTATGATATCAAATTCTTCTTCTTTTAGATTCGATAATGTTCAACATATGAGTAGGAAAAATCAGGAGATAAGAATTAAGAAGCAAGAGATGAGTAGTGATGAGCAATGACAACATTTGATGATGAGATACTTGAGATTGAATAAGATTTAATGATGGGATATTTGTGATAATTACATGGTGTAGTTGAAATTTTTCCATAGTTGAGAGGGAGTGTTAATTTGGTAGGCCCGTGACAAATTCCAACCATGGGACTATATTCCTCTTTTCAAGAGGACCAATTTTGACTATTGAAGCACTCGATTTGGACAAGGGAAAGTGTAATTTTGAATTAAAATCCCATATGTGCACATTTGATCAGGTTGGCCCTAAAGAAAATTGGAAACCCTTGGAAAGATATAAATACATTTGACCTCAACCACATTTTGACATCATCAAGAGACATTCTTCTATTCTCTTTCTTGGTTTTGACTCACACAAGTATGAGGCTCTTCCATGGAGAATTGGTTCGCATGAACGAGAAATTGCAGGGTCTGAAGCTCACGTGTGTTTCTAGGGTTTTGGGTCACAACTACCGGCTTGTCAAAGGGAAGTTTTGACTTTAGTTGTTGGAATGTAAACCTATGCATGTCACTTAAGGGTTTCAGTCGCATGCATGACACTCTCTCTATAGATTTTCTTGTAGATTCACAGCTCATGTAATGTACTAAAACACAAGACAAAAATCTACTCTACTCTTTTAAACAATGGAAACCAAGAATTGATGAAAACAATAATCGACAAGAGGAAGACAATCAAAGACACATAACACAATTGTTTCTCTAGGTAAATCCACTTCTCAAAACCCTGACTATCTATTGCATTAATAAAAAATCTGAGTGATAGTAGAAAGTTTGTTCTCACAAGCACAATCCCACACAAGTATGATCAACTATCTACCTCACAATCCCAACATGTAACCAATTTCTGCTACCTGTTGAGCCCCTATTTCCTTGCACAATTCCTATGAGGAATACCCCATATTTAATTTCAAATTCCTTCTTCCATAATTATGCAATCCAAAACTAGGTCGTCTTCTGATTGCATGCATGATATGTGCAACTCAGATAATTCTAGAATTGATAATACACTATCCCTGCACTCTAGTCTCAACTGGGTCTCTCTCTTAATTGATATGCATGAGTTTCTCATGGGGGAATCTTCAATTAGCTAGAGTAGCACTGAGGATGCACCAGTGCACCAGCTCACTATTAGACCTCTACTAGTTCCACCAATAGTTAGAACTAGTTTAACTATCTATAACTCAATAAAATTGAGTTATCTAATTACGACTCAAATAAACTCATCCTGGACCCCTAAAATTTAGGGAGAACACTCACATGAATTTAGATAGACTACCAACTTGAAATTTGTTGGCACAAAAGAGTCATCAGGGAGAAAATACCTTGGGTTTGGGCATAGAGGGCCAACAAAGGTTCGGTGTAGTCTAGGACAACGCCAAAATTTTCACCTTACCCAAAGGGTAAGGAGTCTCACCCGAAGCATGCCACGACTAGAAGTAAGAAAGGTTCAGCATGGGGTCAAGGGAACACCAACCAAGGCATCATCTAATAACAAAATAATATCCATTACACGTGAAACAGAGATACAACATAGCAACAATTACACAAGAACTACTAAATACATGCATTTGATGGAACATTTAAATTTTTTAGAAACTCATCACACAAGGGGATCCATACACATCATGATTTTCATCCAGTATAACTTTCTTTCTATTAACTTAACAAGAAAATAGTACAACATTTCTTTGGAATTCGCCATAAGAAACTATAAGGAATACCCAAATCAGATCCGTGAGTTCGATCTCGACCTCAAGGGCCCAATTTGCATGGACTCCTACATCCTGCTACCTGTCTACTGCAACTAGATATCTGCCACCAGCTCCAACAACCTTTCCAATTATCCCATTAACCAGCCAACCCCTCTTCTTTTCTGACCCTCTTCTTTTATATTCCTTTTTGCCACCTGAACTGACAGTTCCCGCTCGGCTACTGTTTCACCTTCCTACCCACTCGGCTACCTTTGTCTTCTGTTGCCAACTTGCTGCAACTCTTGTACAACTACTTGTTCTTGCCTTGCTGTCTAGCTGACTCTTCCGAAAGCTAACTTTTGTTACCACCTGCTTCCTTCTCATCCTTCAGTCAGCCAAAATTGGTCAAAACCTTTTCAAAATTAAATGAAGGCCCCAATAGGCCCCGACCACAATCCTTTGACTCATCCCCGAGTTAATTCATTTCAACCTTGGTCATTTCTATTGGTATTTCCATTGGTTCTATGGGTGGTGGTTGTACTGTCGACTATGTTGGTTCTATTGACGGTTGGTCTGGTGCTTATTTTGCCTCAATCATTGCTTGCAAAGTGGCATTTGTCTCTACTACACTTTCATGCCTTTGAGGGTCCCCCATTCTAAACAAAGGCTCAAACTCCAGAACATTTGTCGTGGTCTGCTGCTTGAACTCTTTGTATCTTTGAATGACAGTGTCCCATTGGGCGAGGATTGCGTTAACATGTTGAGCGAATGCCTCAACTGCTTTCGACGTTAACTCTATGGGCTGCTGGTTTTGCAGGTTACTCCATTGTTGTCTACTAGAGTCACACACCTCCTTCAAGGTCAAAACCTGTATCTGCAGATCTTTGATTACCTTTTTCGTCTCTGTGGACTCCTCTTCAATATGATCAATTGGGGTCTGAATGGCGTCAATCTGATTGTTGATCTGTTGTAGTTGGGCGGGGTCTATACAGTCCTTTGTGCTGGAAAATAGGGTCTGTATTTTATCTCTCACCGGATAGACTAAGTGATTTTTCAGCACTAGGATTCCTAACTAGTCATGGAATTTGTTCATTAGAGCCTAGTCATCAACAGGGGCATCTGCTAAGGCTTGTTTCTTTACTTCTCCTTTGACAATTTTTCCCTTGACCGTTCACATGTAAATCTCCACTAGGTCTAGCAGTGCGGATCTCACCATCTCCAACTTCTTCTTCATTTCATTATTGGTAGCTACCAGGTTCGAGTATGCCACCTGGATGTGATCGCAACATTTTACCAATGTGCACGTCGTGATGTCTGCTGGCGCCTCTATGTTTGCCTCAATGATTACTGGCCACAATGTCTGGAACCACTGCATGATTTGATCAACCTGGGCTTGCAAATCTAATTTTTCTTGCTATAGGTGATCACGCTCTTCTGTTACTTCACGCAACTGCCTTGCTTTTTGGTCATGTTCCTTCGCTAGATCCTCATGGATCCTTTCGGCCCTATGCGCTACTTGATGTATAAATGTAAATAACTAGGCCGATGACTAGTTCTAGAGTGTGTCAGCCTGCATTATATTGGGTTCAGGGAATGACTATTAGATGGGTAGGCCATTAGCGATGGATTTTTCAGAATGGGATGCAGGCGAATGAGCTTGTTATGACTGCGAAGTGAATTGTGGAGTGGGTGGAATGATGTTAGGGTTTGGGACTATTGTGAACTTTATAGGGAAAGGTGGTAGGTACGGTTCAATCCTTGCTTCTTGCAGAATAATATCTAAGATTCCCCCTTGCGGTGGGCTCGACCCAAGCATTGGTGATGCAAGTGATGTTGGTTGCATTCCATTGGCAGTAGTGGTGTCCTCTATTCGCCTGACTGACTGAACTTCCGTTTCCATAATTGTCTTTCGCCAGTCTGCTAGGAGGGTCTCTGACAGAGTTTCAAAGGTGGAGGATGTGTGCGGGGAAGACTCTTGAGACTGAGGTGAAGTGGTGGAAATTGAGGGGACCTCCTCAACTATGGGTGTTTCAAAGATTGAAAGCTCGGTCTCGCTCATAAGGTCGACAATCGGTGCTAGTGTGACATCTTTTGGCGTTTTGGTAGCCGGACTACAGACAACTTATTTTTTCTTTAACTTAGGGACCGTTGGTTGGGAGGGAGGTTGGGCTACTCCGGGGGGGAGTTTCATGGGTGGTGAGGTTGTTATAATAGGAGAAAACATGGTAGAACCCTGAAATTGGGAAGGGTAATTTCTCTCACCTGATTCGAAACTGGAAATTGTTCGTATGAGTTCAAACATCTTCTCCTCCATCTGAAACACCATTGGTTGGATTTGATCATTGGCTGGCTGCTTGCTACTTCTCTTCGCCACATCTCCCTCTTGCGCCTATTGCTTCAAGGCTCCAAATATATAGTTGTGTTTCCTGTCTGTGATTTCACAAGCCAGTCCTGTCCATGATCCCACCTCTTTGTGTAGCACTTTTTCTGTTAGTATGAACCTCTACAGCCTCATCTTAAATGTTTCTGGGTGGACACACAACAACCTTAGATAGGTGTGCGCATGTGAGGCCCTGAACCAAAGCTCTTCTAAGAATTCATCTAGCAGAGTCTTTGGTATCCTCTCCATCAACCTTATGGTCGCTAGCATTTTCTCGTACCAATCCTTGAAATCTATTTCATTTATCTCCTTTGTAATGGGGTCCCTTAATGCCCTCCATGGGTTGTAATAGAGTGACATTGGTTGGCCTTCGATGATGGTCACCAATCCCCTCTCCTTCGGCAGCCTCCACTTCCACATTTCCAATGACATCAAAATGTATCCAAACACGAAACTGGTACCCCGCCTATACACATCTTCACAAGCTTCAAATAGCTCGTTGAGAACAAATGTAGACCAGTTCAATACCTCTCCCCAGCAACAATGTTCTGCCCTGAAATGTCATCCAACGTGCATTCGTTATTTGTAAAGTGACGCATTCTTTTTCCTACTATGAGGTAGCAAAAAAAACCTGATGTCGACCTTGTTGGTTATATCTAGCTTCGCTCCTCTCCCACCCCGCTCAGTCCCATATCTGCCATAAATATTATCCTTAGACTGCTTCTTGGATCTCTTAGCCTCTATCTGAAATGTTGACCTAACTATGTTCCCTCCCACAGATAGACTTGTTAGTTGACTAATATCCTCCACATGGATGAGATACTCCTTGTCTAACCATAGTGATCCTCTATGCATCCTACTCGTCAAAAGTTTGGTACACTGCATTGTGGCGAATTGGGTGCCGAACATGGGTAAAATCCTCAAATGGAGTAACATCGATCTTTGTAGCCCTTTAAACTCCTCCTTGAACCTGGACATTATGGTGCCATCCTCCATCTGGAAATCCTCTACATAAATTTCTCTTTTCATGGTTGGGAACTGAAATAGTTTGTAAAATCATTGTCAGCAAAATTTGCCTTGTCATATTTGCCATACAGGTTGTTGACCACTACAATTATTTCATCTAATGTTTCCTGTGGGATGGATACAATTCCTTTCACCATATCCTTTCACCTATGATAAACAATCTGCACTTGAATTTTCCTGCTTCTTTGTCTCTACAACTGTTCTTCAGAACAACTCTGTAATTCTTCTACTATTTGCTATTGAAGTTATGGAATGCCCTTCATTATCCTACAAATTTAAGTAGTTGGACTTGACATGACGTTTCCTGACTGATTGAACCTTAGAAACTAATTACTCCAACAACTTTCCCATGTGTTTTAGCTATATTTTTCCATTGTTAGCCGACTTGGACGTGACAACCATGACATGGACTGGGACAGTACAGAGTGGGCTACATGGCGTATTTTTTTTCAATGATGGAGTTATTTATTAACTAATTTTGTACTTAACGGGAAAAGATTTTGCAGCTCCTAATTTGACAGTTGCAGTATTGGTTACTTAATATGGAAATGACTATCGGTACGACGGAAAGGAAGGGTACAACATGTGATCATAATGTCTGGAAAAATTGCATGCCTACGTGTACCTTGCTGACGGGGATTACATGTGTGACTAATAACTCTACCTCTTCTTCCCCCCACCGACCACAAATGGGTTGCGGTGTGCTGAAATTGTTGTCGCAACCTTATTATCCTTTCGATCATTTTTATGACATGACTAGACTGAACCTGGTGGCCCTTTTTTTTGAATTATGCATTGTAGAAGGGCTTCAGGCGTGCGCCATTCACCCATCCACGTAGTAGGACTACATCTAGTTGCGCAAGCCTTACAGCTCTCGAATCTTTGATTTCTGTGACTATAAACAGACCTAACCAGTGCATCCGCAGTTTCCCTAGGAACTTCTGGAACTTGTTGTCATATAGGAGTACTTGTTCCCCTATTCCAAAAGACTTCTTCTTGATGTGCCTATCATGCCAAGCTTTTTCCCTTCTCTACTCCACTAACTGATGAAACTCAGTGAAGAAGTAGGTTCATCAAGTTCCAACAGCTGACCCAGTATGTCCCGCAAGGCTATGTTGTCCATCATTCCTGTGGCCTCAGATATGAACATACTTGGTAATATAAATTTTGCTAGAACCATAGCTTCTCTTCTGTATACTAGTTGAAATGGAGCTTTCTTATGAAGTCCCTTTATTGTTGTCTTGTACACCCATAGAGTTGCGGGTATTCTTTCATCCTAGTTGTCCCTATTGGCTGACACGACCTTTGTTAGTCCTTTCTCTAGAATTTTTTGAATGCTTCCACTGCGTCATTGGATTGTGGATGATAGGGGCTACTCTTGTTATGCTGAATCATGAAGGTCTTCAACAGAGTCTCAATGGTTTCATTCACAAAGTGCATTCCCTAGTCACTTCTGAGGCTTCTCGAGCATCCAAACCTTGAGACTATGTTCTTGAAAATAAACTGTGCCATTGTTTCTGTTGTACAGTCTTTGACAGCTGCTGCTTCTGCCCACCGGGTGAGGTATTATGTTGCTCTTATTATGTATCTCACTCGCGAGTGCCTCGCTGGTGGCGTAATGGGTCCAATGAAATCTATTGCCCATTTATCAAATATTTGCACTATGTGGACAGGGTGTAGGGGAAACTCATCCCGTCGCGAAGGCTTTTTGACCCTTTGATAGATGTCATGGGTCTTTGCAAAATCTTTAGAATCTTTATGAATAGTTGGCCACCAGAGTCCTGCATGTAGTATCTTTCTTACGATGGATTTACCTCCCACATGGCCTCCTACAAACCCCACATGGCATTCCCATAACACATCATTTCTTTCATGCTGGAGGATGCAATGCCTCAGTGTTTGATCTAAGCCAACCTTGTAGAGGTGTCCTGCAATCAACTGGTAATCTTCTGCCCTTACTACCAAGTGTCATCTCTGTACTGGTGTATATCCTTCTGGGAACTGATCCATTGTTAATAATGTGGTGATCTCTTCTAGGTGGTCTGGGATTGCCTCTATTATTAATAAGTTGGCGTCGATTAACTGATCATCCACTACTCCTTCATTCTCCCTTGTCTCTAGTCGCGAGAGGTGGTCTGGTCCCACATTCATTCTACCGAGTTTTATGACCACCTCAAAAGTGAATTCCTGGAACAGCAACAACCATCAACATATTCTCCCTTCTAGCACTAGATTTTTTACCAAGTATTTGAGTAAGGAATGGTCTATAAAGAATTTGAATAGTGTGCCCAATAAATAATGGCTGAACTTTTGGAGAGAAAAAACCATTGACAGGGCTTCTCTTTCAGTTGTTGTGTAGTTTATCTCCACAGTTGACAACTTTCTGCTAGCATAGTACACCAGGTGTTCCATATTCTTGTCCCCTCGCTATGCTAAGACCGCTCCTAACACTATACCTGATGCGTCGTTGTGCACATGGAACATTTTTTTCCAATTGAAATATACAAGTATTGGTGTGCTTACCAGTGTTTCCTTTAATTTATTCAGAGCTGTTTGAAAATCCTCATTCCAAATGAACTCCTCCATTTTCTTCAGCAATTTTTCTAGTGGGGTTGTGATTGATGTGTAGTTCCCGATGAATCGCCAGTAGTACCCCATGTGACCTAGAGCTGATCTTAGTTGTTTTATGTTGTGCGGTGGCTCCGACAGAGCTCCTCTTGTACATACCAAGCTCTGGGGACAATTCCGAGGGTATGTATAAATGCGTGTACCCATCGGTCCTTTAACATTCCCTGGCTCTTCCACTTGGTTATGCATTCTTTTATGTGCTTCTCGAGACTTGAATCCCCCTAGTACTTTGTCTTATCATGTGGTTGATCTTTCTCTTAGGAAAATCTCTCCTTCGTGGCTTGCTTGATGCTCATCCATTCTCTTAGTGCATTGCAGTGCGCCTTCCACCATCTTGTCGGTGATGCCATGAGGGTGATATCAAGAAAGGGAATCTTTTGATCCTCCGTTATTTCCTATTCTATCATGTTCAAGAAGGCGTCCAGTTATTCAAGGCCATAATATTTGGGATAGTTACCCATCTTTCTTCCTATCCAATTTACTTGGGTTACCATTCCACAGCATCTAGTATTTAGTTCATACCAACCTTGCTACCATGCATCCCATGCAGCTTCCGATACGGTCTCTGAGCTTTGGATAATTCTCCAGCTGACGGAGCCTCCTACCATGGGATTTATATAATCTTCCCTCTTCCCCTCTGTGAGTGTGTAAAGTTGGTCTAGAATTCTTGGTTCACCTTGTCATCTACTGGCTCTATGAAACTAGGTCCTTGATAGGGGTCCAAGGGTTGGATCACCCTTAATCCTTTTGTATAAAAAATCATCAATTTTTTCTTTAGGTTGATGAAATAATAGTTTTTGTAGGCCTAATAAATACCAAGGAGTGCTGGCTATGGGTCCTTATCCCCCATGATGTTAATCACCTCGAATTCAGTGTGCATATTCACCCCCGCTACATTGACTTCCATGTTCTCCAACCTCCCAATGGGCAGTATATAGTATTGATTTTCCATCCTTAGTTGAATTGGCGAGTATTTCAGTTGTGGCTTCCCGATTGCCTCCCATGTTTTTCTAGGTAGGATGTTTACATCCGATCCCAAGTCTAACATTGTTTCCTTTATCTAGAACCCTAAAACCTACGCATTGATTCAGAACTCTTTGCCACTTTTCTTTTTGTTCCATTTCACTCTTCGGGAGTTATTTTCTGGAAAATCTACGAGTGATCTTTGCACTTCCCCTTCTTCTACGGATACCGCAACCTTCAAACTTTTCCACAACTCCTTCAACATGCCTTCATCCTCAACAATCTTCAGGAATAGTTTAAAACATTCTTCAATCATCTGGCTGCGCTCAAGCACATGATCCTGCCATTTCTGGTTGTCTCTTTTCTCAGTCATCTCCTTGAAAAACTTCACTGCCTCATAATAATATTGCCTTTGGCATTCAGGATGATATACTTTATGTGGAGATGCTGCTTTAAAAATCAAGGGTGGTCCATTGTGCTACAATCCTCCCCTACCCTCTTTTCTCCTTCGGTGAGTATATTAATATTTGTTGCGGGAAGACTGTCATCGGTTTGTGGTTTGACATTAACCAGGTTAGCCCCCCTCTGCCTGGTGCTTTCTTCCCACTTTGCAATGAGTTTCAAACAATCCTCCATGGCATGGGTATTAATGCTACATTGTGAGCACCAAGGTCTCCTCGGAACTTGGCATTCCCTGGTGACATTCTCCTTCTAGTGGTAGTTGTAACACCTCACGGGCCCTCTTGCTCCAGCTCTCCCTCCTCACCCGTTTCCTCCTCATCCTCCCTGATTTGACTCATTAATTCTGAATGTAGATCTGTCCAGTCGTTCTGCTAGAGCATCCAGTGCTCTGCATTGATCAGTGTGATGCATTGTAGATGCGTAGAGCTCACAGTAGTTTTTAATGGGGACGTTGGAGTATTTTTGTAGTATCAAGCACATCCGCGGCAGGTGTCCTTACTCTCTATAGATTTCGCAAAAGTCTTGGCTATTCCTTCCCGGGAAAGTTCCTTGTGCTCCTATAGCAGCAACTCTTGTGGTTGATGGGGCCCTTGACGACCCCGTGACTCCCCCTGGATGATTAATGACTCGCAACCTGGGGCATTCCGTCACAATGTACCCTTCCACCATGTAGTGGGTGCACAATACATTGGGTCTGGCTGGTCATACCAGCTGAAGATCCTTCAGCTTCTCTGTCAACGTTGCAATTTGGTTCTGGAGACCCATGATCAATGGGTCTTGCAAGCTCATCCCTTCCCTATATTCATGAGGATACCCAACCATGGCCTCTATTCAGGATGCTTGTTCCAACACATCTTAGAGGGTTCCAATTTTCTAGTTAGGGGCAAGAGTGCCTTGATAAACCAGTCCTGCTGGGGATTTGGGTCTAGGGTGTAACTCAACTTTGCGATGGCATCCTTAATCCTTTGCATGAGCTCCCAAGCTATCTCACCTTCCTTTTTCTTAATTTCCCACAGCTCTGATAGCCCCTGCTGGTCCGTCTGTGGTACTTTGAATTCCTCCACAAATCCTCTCTTGATGTCATCTATCGTGGGGTTCCAGTTATGCTCCACCCACTTTATAAACTAGCGCAAAGCCCTCTCCCTCAGCATGGTCTGGAATTCCACTATCCTAACATTGTCTGGAGCTGATGTGCTCTCCAAATAGCCTCACAGAGATACCAGTGTTGCTCCACATCCTTGTTTCCCCTTCCCGCAAATTCTGGATATCTAGTAAAAGACCCCACCATACTGACTTAGGTGAAAGCTAATAGCACAAACCCTTTTTTCCCAGGCTACTGGGATCCTTGCAATCCTAAATTACTAATAATTCTAGCTCCTTTGTTGCTCCCAATATTAAAACTGGCTTTGTATTTCTCACATGCACTATGTACTCGTACTACCTTGGCTAAGCTAATAACAAATCCCTTTGAATTGTAATAAGGTAACAGGGGAAGATTGGGGGAAACACCACTGTCTTGTGGGTATTGCTACTGATTCTTAACGGATGGATCTCCTTCATTAAAAAATCTCCTCATCGTGTCACCCATGTCTTCCTCTCTTTCCTCTCCATGACCACTTAACCTCTGCTCTTGCGATCCACCTTCCGCAACCTGTAGGGTAAGGCCCCTCTTCATTCCTCTGACTCCTACGTCTCCTGTCACTGCTCTAGCTCTGCCCAGCATCTTCCTCTCCTCCATCCTCGACTTAGGGTTTTCCCATCACCACTCCTACTTGGTGGGGGCCCATTCTCCTCTTCCCTAGAGTATTAATCACTCTTGTTTGCCACTTATTCGCTAGCAATGCTCTCCTCTATGCTCTGACATCTCTAAATTTCTTCAACTCTTTCACATCCATCCCTTCATCAGCATCTCTATTCCTCAACTGGTAGCATTCCCCCCTCTACGTCCATCCTCCGATGCTAGAGTTTTACCCTACCATCCCTGTGGTAACCGAGTGTAGTAATCCTTCTTCTACCATAAACATCTTAATCCACATCGGTACTTCCTTCATCAAACTCCCTCTTAATCTGAAGCCAAATACAACTTCTTCCTTTGAGAAAGATTTATAACTCTCCACAACAAATTCGACTATATATCCTTCCACTATAGTTTTTACCCAAAAATCGACTACTCTAGTCCAATTGTTGTCCAATTGTTGGAGTAGTGCGATATTCAATGGAATCTAGTTGTCGTGAACTGTCGTCGATCCCCCTGACTAGTTCTACCCCTTCAGCCTTCTTAACCAATTGTACAAGTCTTCAGGAAACTTGCACCAGAAAATATCATATTGATCTTTGGTACCATCGGCATATAAAATCCCCTCACTTATCTTGCCGATCGGTTGATTTCTACGGGCAGCTTGCTCTGCTACAAATTGATCTACTTTATGATTCCACCAATCCCTGATCTCTCTCTTGAATATCCTCGACACCATGTTCTGAACAAGTTCTTGTAACTTCAAGTCCCGACAATGGAACTATTTGTTGGCACGAAAGAGTTATCACGGAGAAAAGACCCTGGATTTGGGAACATAGGGCCAACAATGGTCCAGTATAGTCTAGGACAACATTGACATTTTCACCTTACCCAAAGGGTAAGGAGTCTCACCCGAGGCATGCCGTGACCAGAAGTAAGAAAGGTTCAGCACGGGGTCAAGGGAACACCAACTGAGGCATCATCCAATAACAAAATAATATCCATTACATGTGAAACAAAGATACAAAATAACAATGATTACACAAAAACTACTAAATACATGCATTTGATGGAACATTTAAAATTTTTAGAAACTCATCACACCAAGGGATCCATACACATCATGATTTGCAACCAATCTAGCTTTCTTTCTATTAACTTAACAATAAAACAGTACAACATGTCTTTGGTATTCACCATAAGAAACTACAAGGAATACCTGGATCAGATCCATGAGTTTGACCTTAACCTCAAGGGTCGAGTTCACATGGACTCCTGTGTCCTGCTACCCATCTACCACAACTAGATATCTGTCGCTAGCTCCAACAACCTTGACAACTATCCCATTCAACAGACAACCCCTATTCTTTTTTGGCCCTCTGCTTTTATATTCCTTTCTACCACCTAAATTGACAGTTCTCGCTTGGCTACTCATTCACCTTCCCACCCACTCGGCTACCTTTGTCTTCTGCTGCCACCTTGCCACAACTCTTGCGCAACTGCTTGTTCTTGCCTTACTGTCCAGCTGACTCTTTTGCAAGCTAACCGTCATTTCCACTCGATTCCTTCTCATCCTTCGGTCAACCAAAATTTTTCAAAACCTTTTCAAAATTAAATTAAGGTCCCAACAAAATTCCTAAGCTAATTAAGTCAATTAAACTTAATTAACTATTTAGAAGTTGCTGTGAGAATAGAATTCGATTTTAATTCTCAGTTTAATTCAAGGACAAATTAAAATGGAATTTCTTGTTGCCATTTCTCAACAATCACTCTCAACAAGAAATGGATTATTAGCTACCCTGATCCTGTCTCTGTGAAACTCGAATTTACATCTTGACAATGCCTTTGTCAAAATGTCAGTATCTTGCTCCTCTGTGGGAATGTACTCCAACAACATAATCCGCTTGAATACACAATCTCTGAGATGATGATATTGGATATCAATATGCTTGGACTGATCATGAAAAAATGGACTTTTATTGAGCTTGATACAACTATGATTATCACAGTAAATCACAGTTGGATCCATCTGCAGACAAAACAAATCAACCAAGATCTTCCTCATCTAGATGGCCTCACATGCTGCCTAACTTGCAGCCATGTACTCTACCTCTTCTAAACTGAGTGCAACTGATCTCTCTTTCCTATTGTACCAAGAAATTGTTGCTAACCCAATATTGAAGATCCTTCCTGATGTTCTCTTCCTATCGGATGGACTCCCTACCCAATATGCATAGGAGAATCCTTGAAGCTTCACTCCCTCTGTCTGTCTATACCATAATCCATACTAAGTAATTCCCTTGAGGTATCTCAACACATGCTTTCTTGCTTTCCAATACAGCTTGGTAGGCCTAATCATCGCTTGACTAAGCTGGTTAACTACATAGCACATATCCAGTCGTGTGTTCACCAAATACATGAGTGAACCCACAAATTGTTTATAAATAGTAGCTTCCACTACTTCCCCTGAAGTAGAATCCTCCTTCCTCTAGTTACCTACTAGAGGAGTCTCCATGGGTTTTTTGCTCTCCGTGCAGAGTCTCCTGAGTATCTCATCAACGTACTTTCCCTGAGGCACAAACAATTCCCCATCACCCTGCCATACTTCCATGCCCAGAAATTAATGCATGAGCCCCATTTCCTTCATCTCAAACTCTCTTGCAAGGTCCTCCTTGTAAGACTTGATCAACTAATCATCACCTGTTAAAATCAAATCATCGACATATATGATCAACAATTTACCTTCCACCAATATGTGGTACACGTTCGCATCCCCTTCACTCTTGGTGAAGCTCAACCCATTGAAGTAGTTATCGATCCTTGTGTACCAAGAATGGGGTGCTTTCTTTAGCCCATACAATGCCTCTTGTGCCAACACACATGTGACTCATGGTTGAAGGTCTCAAAACCTTCAGGCTGCTCTATGTACACCTCTTCCTCAATTGTGCCATTAAGGAAGGTTGTATTTACATCCATCTAATGTATCTTCCAACCCATCTATGCTAATAGTGCCAATATAGATCTGATCATTGAGTACCTTTGCAAGAGGAGAAAAGGTCTCATCATAATAAATTCCCTCCACTTGAGAAAAGCCAAAGGCCACAAACCTAGCCTTATGCTTCTCCACACTACCATCTGTAGCTTTATTTACCTGATAAAGCCATTAGGAGCTCACCATTGACTTGCCCTCCAGTCTCGGGACCACATCCAAAACATTATTATAAACTATGGAGTCATACTCCTCCACCATGGCATCAACCCAAAGTAGTTGCTGCACTGCCTCCTCAAAGGAAGATGGCTCTATCTTAACACATTCGCTCATAAGAGACATGTATCCATTGTACCTCTTAGGTGACCTCCTTTTCTTGCGCTGAGATGTGGGTGCTCCCACATTCTCCTGTGCATTATGCAATAACTTGTCAGCCTCTCTGGTGCACTTTATCCCATCTCTGGAAGACTCTACCTGAGTAGATGTCTCCACTCCCAGATGATATGCATGTGGTTTCTACACATCAATCTGAGGCTCCTCAACCTTAGGAGCAAAAACCTCCTCATACACATGTAGCTCAATCTCCCTCTTAAGGGAAACTCACATGACCTTCTCCTCATCGAATCTAACATCCTTGCGAACCACTATCATCTTGTTGGTCGATAAGTACATCCGATAGTTGTGAGCTATAATAGTGTACCCCACAAATATCCCTAACTCTGATGTTGGCTCAAGATTCTTCCATGCATCTTTGGTCACATGGAAATATATCGATGACCTAAAAATCTTGAAGTGACCAGCATCTGGTCTCTTACCAGAATAAGTCCCCTCTAGTGTCTTCATCTCAATAATTTGATGTGAGCTACGGTTATGCAAATAAACCATTGTGTTGGATGCCTTATCCCACAAGTGTAGTGGTGGGCCCTGATCGTGCAACATCTCCCATGCTATCCCTACAATGCTTATGTTCTTCCTCTCATCCACCCCATTCTGTTGTGGGTTATGGGGTACCATCAACTCCTATTTAATCCCTTCTATTGCACAAAATTTCTTAAACTAATTTGAGACAACTCAACGTCGTTATCACTCCTCAAAGTTTTATCCTTCTTACCAAACTCTTTCTCAACCAATGCTTTAAATTCAAAAAACTTTGTGAAAGTTTGATCCTTCTTTTGCATGAAAAATATCCAACATTTACGAGAAAATTCATCAACAAATATAACATAATATTTGTGTTTGGTTGTGGATGTTGTCGAGAATGGTCCACACACATCTAAATGGACTCACTCTAGAATTTCCTTTGCTCGACTATCTCTAGAGTGAAAGGAATCCTTGGTGTATTTTCCCAAAGTACACTCCTTGCATGTATCAACTTTCTCTAGCATACTTTTGGGAAGACCAGTAGAGATCTACTGCATGATTTTCAAAGCCCCATGATGTAGGTGGCCCAATCGCTTGTGCCACAACTTGCCAACATCTCAGCTCAACATCTTATTTTCTTTCATGCTCAAAACAACACAATCCTCTACCTCCAACTTATACATATTCTTAACTCTAATCCATATCTTCTTTACTTGACCCATGGTTATGTGTCGAAGGAACGCCTTTCCTTTCGAGAAGATCACATCAAAACCTTTATCCTCAAGCATGGTGACTAATACTAAGTTCTTCTTCAACCTGACACATACATAACATCGCTTAAGGTGAGAGGAGAACCCTGATCCCTCTGAAAATTAATTGTGCCCAATCTAGTAGCGTTATACCTCCCATCATCACCCATCTTAATATGCATATGGAGATCTTTCTCCTCTAGGTCACTGAACAACTCCTTGTCACCAGTCATGTGGAATGAAGCTCCACTGTCAAGGTACCATACACTACCCATAATTGATGACACCATGCATGCAATGAGAGTAAAGTCCAATTCGAATAAAGAGGTCAAAGCCTCACCCACCACTCCTTTTGAGGACTTCTTCTTGGACTTCTTGAGCCGACAATTTGTAGAAAAATGGTCCAACTCATGAAAATGAAAGCACTTAACTTTCACCATGTATTTCTTCTTACCTCCATGGAAAGAATACGATTTGGAATGGGATGCCTTCCCTTTCCCTTTCGTTTCCTTACTCGCTAAGGCACATTTTTCCTCATCATCAATCTTTGATGAGGAACCATCTTTGGTGTTCCTTCTGATCTTCTCCTACATCAAATTTGACCACAGTCATTCCCAATATGGCAGCTTCTCCCTCCCATTGACATAGTCCTAATAGCCATTTGAACTCTTGGGAAGGCCTAGGAGAGCTAGGCTCACCATATCATCCTCGACAATGGTTATTCCAACACTTCCAAGATCATCACGACAGTGAGTAAACTTGGTCAAGTATTTTGAAATGGTCTTGACTTTCTCCATCTTGATTTTTCAAAGTTTGTAATTCAGTGCCAACTTCCTATGGTCACTGTTATTATGAAATAGGTTTTCCAATGCTTTCCACATAGCATAGAGAGTTTCCTTCCCATAGAGATGCAAGACAATATGGTCTCTAACTCCCTCAAGGATTATCAACCTCACCTTCACGACACGCTTCTTCCATTCAACTAGATTCTATGCATCTGATGTTGCTGACTTAGGAATGTCTTGATCAATGAATTCCTTGAAGCCATTATCCTCCAACATAACCTCCATTTTTTCCTTCTAGGCTATATAATTCGAGTTGCCTTCCAAGGCATACTCGAGCCAGAAACTGTAGAACGCCATATTTTGATCTTGAAGTATGTATTGCAAATTCAAATTTCACCTGCAACCAAAAAATCAAAACTTCGAAATCTCCTCTAGTATACTTTCTTCAGCTCTGATACCATGTAGATTCATAGCTCATGTAATGTACTAAAACAAAAGATAAGAATCTACTATACTCTTTTAAACAATGGAAACCAAGAATCAATGAAAACAATAATTGACAAGAGGAAGATAATCAAAGACACATAAAAAAATTATTTATGTGGGGAAGCCACTTCTCAAAACTCTGACTATATATTGCATTAATCATAAATTTGAGTGATAATACAAAGATTGTTCTCACAAGAACAATTCCGCACAAGTATGATCAACTCTCTGCCTCACAATCCTGCACACAATCCCGCACTGACCAACACTTAGCCAATTTCTACTTCCTGCTGAGCCCCTATTTTCTTGTACAATTCCTATGAGGAATACCCAATATTTAATTGGGAATTCCTTCTTTGATAACTGCGAAATCCAAAACTAGGTCATCTTCTGATTGCATGCATGATTTGTACAACTCAGATCATTCTAGAACTAATAGTACATTGTCCCTGCACTCTAGTCTCAACTAGGTCTTTCTCTTAACTGACATTCATGCATTTCTCATGAGGGAATATTCAATTAGTTGGAGTAGCACCGAGGATGCACCAGTGCACCAACTCACTATTAGACCTCTACTAGTTCCAGCAATAGTTAGAACTAGTTTAACTGTCTATAACTCAGTCAAACTAAGTTATCTAATTACAAATCAAATAAACTCACCTTGGACCCCTAAAATTTAGGGGGAACACTTACATGACTTTAGATATACTTCCAGCTTGAAATTCCTAAGCTAATTAAGTCAATTAAACTTAATTGAATATTTACAAATTGCTATGAGAATAGAATTCGACTTTAATTCTTAATTTAATTCAAGGACAAATTAAACTGGAATTTCTTGTTGCCATTTCTTACCACTTTCCATGCATCTAGACTCTAGGATTTGGTTTTTCAATTGACTAGAGTTTTCTCTCATTGACCACAGTGTTCAGAAGTTTATCGTAGATAGTGATAGTTCATCAGAGGCTTCTGAATCAGGATTTTGAGTATTAGCATTGTTGGGTTCATTTCATGGATGTTTTTTAGCTGATTTTGCTGGATAGGTTTATGGTTGAAGATATGTATCATTGTAATCTCTTTTCCTAAATCATTCAATGAAAATCTAATAAGAAGAAGAATTTGAAAGGGTTTTCCTCATAGTGGGTTTTTACTTGGACTTCAACCAATCTTGGAGTCTCTATGTTTGAATCATTTTCTTCTATTATTCGTTTATGTTCCACAACATAGATGATGATATTTTTCTTTCTACATAGTTTCATATGTTGCTAAATAATGGTGAAAATATGAATAATATAATGATTTTATGGTGTGAATTTAATATGGAAACAGTGGAATGCAATTATCAAAGCAAAGAAAAATATAGCCCTAAGAATAAATAACATTAGTCCCATTGTAATTCAAGACAAGAAATATTTAGATGATAATCGGGTTTGTATGGATTATTGAAACCTTAATAATGGTGATGTTCATGAACCGTCTCCTTCTCCCTTCAATGATGAAGTATTGGACAACGATTCTGGAAATGAAGCCTATTCTTTTATGGATGGTTTTTCAGTATATCACCAAGTGCACATTACGGAGGATGATAAGTTAAAAACCACATTCACAACTAAGTGGGGTTCTTATTCCTATGATGTCATGCTCTTCAGTCTAAAAAATGCTCCAGCTCTATTCTCAATATTTGTTATTTCCACCTTCTGAGAGTATATTCATAAATTTTCGGAAGTTTATATGGATGAATGGATTGTATATAGTCTCTTGAAGAAGTATTCTAGTCTCTTGCGGGTGATGTTTGATCAATGTCGAAAATTACAAATTTATTTAAATATGAAGAAGTGTATCCTTGTTGTTCCCTTCGGTACTCTCCTTGGCCACATTGTTTGCAAAAATGGAGTTTGTGTGGATCTAGCCAAAGTTGCAATCATTATGAATATGGTGCCACCCACAAGTTTTAAGTAGTTTTGATCCACTTTGGGGTATACAAGATATTATTGCTAATTTATTCACAACTATTCTTTGATTACTACTCCTTGAAAAAGTTTTTGAAGAAAGCATAATGTTTTGTGTGGACTGAGGAATATGATACTGCATTTGATACTTTGAAGGAAAAACTTGTCGGTGCTCCAATCTTGGTCTATACAGATTGGAACAAGGAATTCCATCCACACATAGATGCTTATGGAATTTCTTTGGGCACCATTCTAACTCAACCAGGTGAAGGTAATTTTGATCATCCTATCTATTTTTCTAGTAGGAAGCTCTCTACAACTGAAAATAATTATAAAAATATAGAAAGAGAGGCCCTTGCTATGGTTGATTTGCTTTAGATATTTAGACATTATCTGGTCATAGGGCCTTTTAAATTATTTACTGATCATTCTACATTAAACTATTTGGTGAATAAATTTGTCTTCGAAGGAAGAATATGCAAGCAGATTTTGTTATTTAGGAATTCACATTTGAAGTTATTGTAAAACCAGGGTAGACTAATGTGGGACCTCACTATCTCTCTTGATTAGAGTCTAGTGAAGCAAGAGGATTAGTGGGTGGCATGTTTCCTGGTGCATACTTATTTTGTGTTGAAGTAGTTCCTAATTATCTAGAAGATATCAACATGTTCCTTGCCATTGGTAAATGCCCTGATGACTACACAAAAATTCATAAAATACATATGGTGGTTTAGGCTATAGATTATTATCTTATTAAAAGGAAATTATGCAAAATGGGACTAAACCATATTCAACAACGATGTGTTTTAAGCCATGAGAAATAAAATGTTCTTTGGGATTTCCATTTGAGCGTTGTGGGAGGTCATGTAGGAGGAAAATCCACTACTAGAAAAGTACAAGAAGTTGGGATTTGGTGGCCCACTCTGTTCAAGGATGCAAAAGAGTATGCCAAGAAATGTGATGTTTTCTAATGGGTTGGTCAACCCTCGCAACGAGATGAGCTTCCATTACATCATGTTCGAGCACTTGAATTGTTTTAAAAGTGGGTTGTTGATTTTGCAGGTCACATAAATCCTCCTGCGGGACCTTCTCATGCCCAATGCCTTAATACTGCTACATAATACTTAACATGTTGGGATGAAGCTATAGTTGTCAAACATTATATTGTTCATACTTCTACATGATTTATCTTTGAGAATATCATTACTCGCTTTGGGTGCCAAAGGAGTCTTACAAGTGATCAAGGATCACATTTCATTTAATGAAACTATTGACACATTGTTGTGAAACTTTATGATTCAACACCAGAAGAAAAATCCATATCATCTGCAAACAAATGGCACGGTTGAAGGTTTTAATAAGATATTGGAGAAGAGACTTATTGAGATATGTTTTGCAACTAGGGATGATTGGGATGAAGGTGTCCCAACTACATTATGGGCCTATCATACTACTTTGAAGCTACTGCATAAGTATACTTCGTTCCAACTTGTTTATGGTTGGGAATCCATAGTACCAGCTGAGTATATTGTCCCTAATCTATTTATTGCGCAAGATAATAAGATGATAGATGATGAATATATCACAGAATGACTCCAGGAGCTATGGGAATTGGATGAAGAGATATTTTTAGAAGACATTCGCCAAACTATTGAGAAGGAATGACAGAAGGCTTGGCATGACCATCACATAACCAAGAAGTCTTTCTTTGTTGGTGGTTAGGTCTTTCTCTATGACAAAAAATATTTGAAGAATCCAAAAAAGCTACAAATGAATTGGTTGGGGCGTTTCCTTATTGTGGAGACATGAGATTTTAGGAGTTTTTAGGCTTGCACAATTGGATGGATTTATTTTGCTAGGATGGGTGAATGGTGCATGCTTGAAGCCCTACTATGGATAATAAAATTTTTAGGTACTTCTGGGTCTTTGAAAGGAGGTCGTAGTTAGGTTTGGGATTGAGTCAATCATGTTAGATGTTTATACTTGTACTGATAATGTACAAATTAATGTGTATATTTGATGGAATTTACTAAATCACAAGACTTAAAGTTACTCTAATGCTCTGCATAAGTTAATTCACAATCTAGAACACAAATCATAGAAATGAAAAAGGAAACATCACACATACGCAAAGATTTATCTAGGGGAAAGCTACTACTCAAAACCCCTTCATATCTATATTGAATTAATCAAATAATAGAGATGAAATGCATATGCTTTCTCAAGCTTGATCACAACTTGCAAGTGTATAACCTATCCCTCTACCTGACTAATTGACTTTGGCTAGCACTTAGCCAATTTTCAAGACATCCAAGCTCCTATTTCCTTATGCTATTCCTTGAGGAATTATCCCCCTATTAATTAGGAAAATCTTCAATTGGAATTGCACAATTCCTTTAGGTCCTTCCTCTAACTCCATGAAACACCTGTACGCATTGGACTAGTCTACTACTTTTAGTACACTACCTTGGAATCTCCATCTCAATTGGGTAACTCGAATTCTCTACATGCATGATCTAATCTAGTGTGATTGATTAGTTATCTGGATGATCACTGAGTGTGGTTGAAGTTACACTTCCCCAACATGACCTTACACTAGTTCCTCCAATAGTTAGAAGTAGTTTAACTGACCACAAATAAATTTAACTGAATTAGATGGCTACAACTAAAATTAACTCCACCCAAGCTCCTAAAAGTTAGGAATCACTACACACAACTTAAATTTATCCCCCTAACTTGAATTAACTAGGCTAGACTTCTATTTTAGGAATCAACTCAAGTAAGTTGAACTTCAACTCATTAAATTGAATTGAGTGTTCTTAACTGAGTGATAAGAGCCATGCCACCTTAGTTAACTCCAAGTTGTCTTATGATGTGGAGTTTCTAATTTCCTCAATTTGATTAAGGAAAAATCAAAATTGAGACTTTCTCGCTACATTTTCAACACTCCCTCTTAGCAAGAAATGGATTATCAACCACCCCTATCTTGCATCTATGGAATGTACTACATGAAACACCTCACTATTGTAGCTATAATTGCAACATCTACAACTGAAAAGGTTCCAAAAAAATGAATCAATTTTGTCTACAATTGTCTACTAGGAAAAATGTATTGCTGCTAACTCTGCTATTGAGCCTTGTGCTATGCTGTCAAAACTCCCATGCACTCCTTAATATCTGACCCAAATTGATCCTACTACCACTGAATACTATGGCCCTCCCATAGCAAGGTAATGATCCATGAGGAGAACGCCTCAATGGACCTTTCCCAAAATTCTGCAACTCTTTGGCTAGGGCTTCACATCGCCCTACCTCACTCTTGGAGGTATGGATGCATGTGCTCCCTCTGCCAACTTGGCTAGAAATCTCCCCCTACTAGAGGTCTTTGCTTGACTAGATGTCTCCACTTTTCCTCATGTTCGCTTCTCCATTTGTGGCTACTCCACAGTTAATGGTTTGGGTTTCATACCCAAATTGATCATTAACTTCGGATGAATCATTTGGCCAGGCCAAGAAAGAAGAAAAAAATCAGTCATACAGAACTATTTTTAATGAAATGAACAATATGATTGACAAGATTTTTCTTTTATCCAACTGAATAATTGCATATACATGTATTGGTTGTACCCAATGCGTACAAGCTTGTCCCACATATGTATTGGAAATGATACCTTGGGAAGGATGTAAAGCTAAGCAAATTACTTCTGCTCTTTCTTAAGGCTACTATTGAGGCTCCATTTTGAGAGGTAAATCATGCTCCCTCTCAACCACCATATATCTAATCCTTGCCTTGCTCCTTAAGGATTTGCATGCATCTTCTACCTCAAGTGCATACAAGTTCTTGACTCAAGCACTGATCTATTTCACTTGACCCATGGCTATGTGTCTCAGGAATGCTTTCCCTTTCCTGAAGATCACATCGTAACCATAGTCTTCCAACATTGCTATAGAGATGAAATTTTTCTTTAGTCTTGGAATGAACATGACATCCCTGAGACTATGAGGAGATGTTTAATCCCTATGAAATGTTACTGTACTGATCCTGGTAGCAGTTTACCTTCCAGTGTCTCAAAAATCAATGTTGATCTTGAGATCTTTCTCCTCCAAGTCACTCAAAAATTATTAATTCCCCGTCATGTGGAACAAGGCTCCATTATCCAAGTACCACACACTCCCCATCATGGTGCTCACTAGGCATGCGATGAGAGTGAAGTCAATATCGAAATGTGAAGCCAAAGATCCACCTGCTGCTATCTGAATATCCTTCTTGCTTGCCTTTTTGTGTGGACATTTCATGGCATAGTGCCCAAATTCATGACAATTAAAAAATTTAATCTTGAAAAAGTCTTTATTCTTTCCCCTTTGACTAGATTCAACCTCACCTTGGGACTTCTTCCCCTTGTACTTCATTCCTTTGCCAACTAATTCAAATCCATCTTACTCTTCCTTGGATGAGGTCCCATCTCTGGTATTCCTCCTTATTTCCTCCTGCACCAAGTCAGACCATAAGCTCTCCCAATTTGGTAGTTTCTCCCCTCTATTCAATGAATCCTAGTAGTTGTGCACTCTATTGGGAATTCCTAGAAGGTCTAGGCTTACCAAATCATCTTCTACTATAGTAACACCAACTTGCTTGCTTTCCTTCTTGTGTGGACACTTCGTGGCATAGTGCCCAAATTCATGAAAATTGAAACACTTAATTATGGAAAACTCTTTCTTTTTTCCCCTTTGACTGGATTTAACCACACCTTGGGACTTCTTCCCCTTGTACTTCATTCCTTTGATAACTAATTCAAATCCATCTTACTCTTCCTTGGATCAGGTCCCATCTCTAGTATTCCTCCTTATTTCCTCCTGCATCAAGTCAGACCATAAGCGCTCCCAATTCGGTAGTTTCTCCCTTCCATTAAATGAATCCTAGTAGTTTTTCTAGCTATTGGGAATGCCTAGAAGGTATAGGCTTACCAAATCATCTTCTAATACAGTAACACCAACTTGACCAAGTTCATAACGAAATTGTGTGAACTTGCTCAAGTGTTGTGGAATAGTGTCATTCTTCTACATCTTAATATTTCAAAGTTTATCCTTGAGTGCCAGCTTCCTATGGTCACTGCTATTCTAGAACAAACTTGTCAGTGCATTCCGCATTATATAAAAATTCTCTTTCCCATGGATATTTGAGACTATTTTATCTCATACTCCTTCCAATATGATTCTCTTCGCCTTCGCTACACACTTCTTCCATTCTGCTAGATATTGAGTATCAACAACTAGTGGTTTCATGACATCAGTGTCAATGAATTCCTTCAATCCATTATCTTCCTACACTGCCTCCATGTGGTCCTTCCAAGAAACATAGTTCGAGCTTCCCTCAAGGGAAAAATCGAGTCTTAGTCCATATAAATCTATCCCTCTAGCTCTAAGGAATTGATCCTGCAAATACAATCCTCTTGCAATAACAACTTCAAAATTTCTACTCTATTGTAAATCCTACTCTGATACCATGTAGAAATTAATGTGTAGATTCTAAACTGCTTATGAAATTTACTAAATCATAACACTTGAAGCTAATCTACTACTCTGCGAAATTTACTTCACAATCTAGAACACAAATCATAGACACGCAAAAGGAAACATCACACATGTACAAATATTTATCTAGTGGAAAGAAACTGCTCAAAACACCTTCCTATCGGTGTTGCATTAATCAAGTAATAGAGATGAAATACATATGCTTGCTCAAGCCTGAGCACAAATTGCAAGTGTATAGTCTATCCCTCTTCTTGACTGACTTACTCTGGCCAACACTTAGTCAATTTTCAAGCCCTCCAAACTCATATTTCCTTGAGTTTTTCCTTGAGGAATAAGGCCCCTATTAATTAGGAAAATACTCAATTGGAATTGCACAATTCCTTTAGGTCCTTCCTTTGACTGCATGCACCACTTGTACACATTGTAATAGTCTAAAAATTATAGTACACTAACTTAGAATCTCCATCTCAAATGGGTAACTCAAATTATTTACATGCATGAGATAATTTAGGTTAATTGATTAGTTATATGGATGATCACTGAGTGTGGTTGGAGTTACAATTCCACAACTTGAGCTTCCACTAGTTCCTCCAATAGTTAGAACTATTTTAATTTACCATAAATCAATATAGCCAAATTAGATTTCTACAAATAAAATTAACTCAACCTAGGCTCCTAGAATTTAGGAATCACTGGACACAGCTGAACTTCATCCCCCTAACTCGAATTAATGGAGCTAGGCTCCCATTTTTTAGGAATCAACCCAAGTAAACTGAAATTCAACTCATTAAATCAAACTGAGTGTTATTAGCTAATTCAAAAGAGCCATGTCACCTCAGTTAACTCCTCCAAGTTGTCTGCTGATGTGGAATTTCAAATTTCTTCAATTTGATTAAGGAAAAATCAAAATTGAGACTTTCTTGTTGCATTTTCAACACTCCCTCTCAACAAGAAATGGATTATCATCCATCCCTATCCTATACCTCTGGAATTAATCTAGGTGGATATATGTGGCCACCCACCTATTCCACCTAGACCTCCATTCTATTTCTTCCATTTCCTTGATTATAGTAGCATTTACTATTTTTAGTAGTTTTTTGGGTCATGAACTTCCAAAGTTGTTTTGACCCCCTAAACGATGTTTTTTTGAGGTCCATAGTAGGATCATAGCCATAGGTAGGGGATTGTGGAAAATCCTATAGTACTCAAAGAGTTCTTTCCAATGAGGTATCATACATGCCAAATCAAGATCATATGACCAAGTTATGACCTCGAGAAATTGGCTGCCCTACTAACCCCAATGGGGTCCACAATATCTTGGTGTTTCATTTCCTAGAGTTAGGGTTTTGGTTGTTTAGAGTTTTCCCTTTTTGTTCAATAATAAATAGGTCATTGAGCTTATTTTTAACATATTTCATGGAATGTAAACACCATATCTCTTCTAAGAGATAAGCTACCATCGTCTGAGCTAGTTTATTTCCATTATGTATGTAAGCATATTTCAATTCTTTGATATTAATGAAATGAAGTTTTATTTATTTTACATCTCTATGTTTATGTTTATGTTGATATCTATATTTAATTGCATTCCTGCATAAGTTTGGATCAGTGGTATCAGAGTGGTCTACTCTTTCTATGTTTTTCTTTGCATCTCCCCAATGAGGTCAGGGTATAAGGAGTTAAGGCTTGAACTGGTTGAACATTTGCAAGACCAACCTCGCAAACCCAATGACCTCCCATGGTGGAAGAAAATGAAGATGAGGAGGTAGGAGATCCTTTTAAAATATTGCTCAAGGAATCCCTAGAGTGACAAAGGAACGTGATGATGAATAATTTTTCTCAGATCCTTCAACGACTACCCACAAGCAACGCATATTCATCCAACAACCACTCTGGGAGCACCACTCGTTTTAGGGTACATGTTAACTTTGACATTCCAATATTTGAATGCCAAATGGATGTAGACACCGTAGATAAATGGTTAAATATAATGGAAGGATATTTTTCGGTTCATGACTTTTCCAATCGGGGAAAGATTACTTTTCACTCCTCAAAGCCACCCCCCATGCCAAGGATCAGTGGGAAAGCAATTGCGAAAAAAAGGAAAAGAGGGAATCCTCATTGTTTTTAGCCACACCCACTTGGAATTATTTCCGAGACGCCATCAAGGAACAATTTTACCTTTTAAGGAGCTATGAAGATAAATACATAAAGTGGACCATGCTATAGTAGGGAAGGGACCAAGTGCTAGAGTTCAAAAATATGTTTCATACCCTTCTCATGAAGCTGGGTATCAAGGATTATGAGCAGCATTTGGTACTCAAATACCACAACTATCTACACAAGTACATCTAGGATGATATGGAGTTCTTAGACATCTCCTTGCTTGGTGTCTCCTATCGAAATGTTGTCAAGATAGAGAAAAAATTTAAATAGAAGAAGTGAGACTTTGGATCTACGAATCCAAAGTAAGAGAAAGGCCCAAACCATAGAAAAAAGGACAAATCCAAGGCAAGGAGACCCAAAATAACTCACTGAAGCCACAAGAAAACAACAACACAATGAAGAGAAACAAGGGCATAGGGAAAATGGTGTGAGTTCCATAAGAGCCCCACTCAGAATACAAGTGAGTTCCGAGCCAAGCAGTCATTGGTGGCCAAGATGAAGTCTTCCAAATCATATGCATGTTCTCAAAATGAGTTATAAATGGATAAGGGGAATGATAAAGAGAAGCATATTATTAATTTGGATCCTAGTGCTACCATTTCCACCACCAAGATCTAGAGATTGAGCCCAAATATCTAGAGAAGGGGGAGCAAATCTTCCACTCACAGATGTGGATGGAGGGATCTCTGTTGTAGTTCATTGTCGACAAAAAAATCCAAAAGAACCTCATTTCAGCAAAGGTCATGAAGTGGTTGGGCCTACTGACCACACCACACCTGCAACCTAAACGATGAGGTACTGTGTGATGTTTCTCCTCTTGATGTTTGTGATGTATTATTAGGGCAACCATACTTTTGGATACATCATGTTGTGTAGAGTCTAGGGCTCACTCTATCATTATTTCTTTGGGCAATAAGTTATACAGGATATCAGAGGTAGCACCACCTACCACCATCTCTTTAACATTTGTGAAGCAATGCAGTAAGATCATTTCCCAGATTGAGAAATTTGTCTTCCTTATGATTCACCCTCAAGGAAAGAAGAAGACTGTGGCCACATCTATAGCCTCCAAACAAGGCTCCTCCACATGAAAATGACATATGGATAAGGTCATGGAAGAGTACAGGGACATCTTCACCTCACCCATAGGGGTACCCCTACACTATCATGTCAAGAAATCCATCGATCTGACCTCGAGTGTGCCGCTACCTAACAGAATGATCTACTAATTCCTATCATCCTATGGGAGCCTAATCATGTTGGTATAGAAGAAAGATTCCACCTGGAGACTTTGTATTGACTATCGAGTGTTGAATAAGATTAGTGATCAGTGTCTAGAATAGTTATCCAATCCCACTGATTGATGACCTTCTGGAACAAATCAAGGGGGCCAAATATTTCAGCAATATTTACTTGAAGTCTAGGTATCACCAGGTACCAATTGGACCCTCTAATGTGTGGAATACTACCTTCAAATCCAAGGAGGGACTTTTCCAATGACTGGTCATGGCTTTCAGGTTGACAAAATCCCCCACATCCTTCATGCAGATGATGGATGACATCTTGCGTCCCTTTGCCAACTCGTTCATGGTAGTGTACCTAGACGACATCTTGATCTTCAGTTGAAGGTTGGAAGAGAACATACACCATATCCAATAGGTCATTCAAAACCTGTGACATCACAAATTGTGTGGCAATTTGGAGAAATGCACTTTTGGTATGATCCAGGTTGAATATCTGGGGTACATCATTAATGAGTGGGGTGTTCAAGTGGAATCAGCTAAGATAGAAGTTGTTTGAGATTAGCAAGCCCCAACCAATCTAAGAGAGATCTGCAACTTGTTGGATCCTACCAATTTCTATCGTAGGTTCGCATTGGGATTCTCTCATATCACTTGGCCTTTGAGTTAAGTCACCAAGGGCGAAGCGAAAGGAAAGTTATTTTGGTCTGAATCCTAATAGAAGGCATTTGTCAAGTTGAAGTAGCTCCTCTGCTCTGCACCAGTGCTCACATTACCAGACTTGCAACAACCATTTGAAATTGATACAGATGCCTCTGAATATGCTATTGATGCAATTCTTACCTAGCAAGGGAATTCAGTGACATATAATAGTGAGACACTTTTAGATATAGTCTAAAAGTATCCCAATTATGATAAAGATATTTATTCTATTGTGCAAGTCTGCTGACAATGGAAGAATTACATTATGGGGAAGGAAACTATCATCCACATAGAACACCAACCCCTGTAGTTCGTAGAGAAACAAGGGAAGTTGCTAAATGATTGCCATCATAAATGGTCCACATATCTGCAAAAGTTCCATTTGAACATTGAGTATAAGAAGGGCAACACCAATAATGGTGTAGATTGTCTCATTTGACCACCGATCATGGCGTTGACCACTATGATTGACTCTTATGGACACGAGACTTCAGGGTGGTCACATCTTTACAAGAACAATCCAGAATTCGACAACACCTACTAGATGCTCCTGAAAGGTAAGCAAGTTCTAGATTTTCACCTCTAGGGCACACTTTTATGCCACTTGGGACACCTTTGTGTTCCTACAAGTGAGTTTTCCATGACGAGTTGGGAGGCACACTACAGTCCGGTCGTTGGACACTTCGGAGTAGAGAAAACAGTGGAAATGTTGTAGAAGTATTTTTATTAGTCGAACCTTTGACATGATGTTGGGAAGTACATTAGATCCTGCACTTCCTGTGCCATTTCCAAACCAAAAAACAATAAGAAAGGCCTATATACTCCTCTTCTTACTCCTAGTTGACTTTGGGAATCCATCTCCATGGATTACATGTCAGGCCTACCTTCTACTAAGAATGGAAATGACTGCGTGTTCGTGGTCATCGACAGATTCTTTAAGATGGCCATTATGGTGGCATGCAAGAAGAGTGTCATAACAAAAGCCATTGTTAAGCTCTTCTTTGAATGAGTGTGGATACATTTTCGGATCCCACTGTCCATTATCTTAGATCGAGACAACAGGTTCCTTAGTACATTTTGGTCAAGCCGCTGGTCGATGTTAGATACTAAGCTCACTAAGTCCACAACCTTCCACCCCCAAAATGATGGTGAAACATAGGTCGTCAACAAGATGATCGTGCCATGGGATGAAATCCTCCCCTATGTATAACACAACTATAACAAAAATATCCATAACTCAACTAGCCACAACCCCTTTCAGCTGGGGTTGGGATTCTAGACACTTTGTCCCATTGATGCGGCCATAACATTTGTAGCTACTCAAGTAGATTTGGCTCATGTCTAGTATGAAGATAACCACACTAAAAAATTCATTGAGTGGATTCATCATAGCCAATATTAGTTCCATGACATATTGGACAAAGCTAATGATAAGTATAAGTAGTGTCATGATCAACATCGAGTGCCAAACAAGTTCTAGGTAGGTGATAAAGTTTGATTACATTTACATAAGGAGCACCTTGTTAGGCCCCACTATTGGGTGTGGATCTTGATTATCTTCTGTATTCAAAGGTATCGCTGCATTGGACCCTAGTTCACAATGGGGCGGCAACACCGCCCGTAAAATATTTGTTGTAGGCGGGGTCCGGGGGGGCAGCTGCAACCTTTAGGAGCCCCCCCCCCTAGTGGGGGGATCGTGTGCAGCACCCGAAGTTAAGAATAGATGTAAAATTTCCTTGTAAAATGTTGCACTTTTGTAGTCAATCTGGGCCATTCATTAGGCAGAGATCTGACGGTAGAAGTTATGTTTAATTTAGGGTTTTTTGCCCTAGAAGGCAACCCCTCGCTATATATCAGGGAATTGTATTGTGTCTATGCATATCGATATTCTGAGTGAGGAAGAGAGAGTAGATTGAGAGAGAATAAATAATTACGATGGATCTGTTGTAGGTTGTATCTCTTTCGTTTGTTTGATAATATGAAAAGAAGGACTGGTTGTTTCTCCATGGACGTAGCCCAAAATGGGTGAATCACGTATATCTGTGTCTCTCTTATTTTATGCGTTTTCTGTGTTTATATTTCTGCAATATTTTATGTGTTCCATTGCTTTTTAATATATAATTCTATAACAACTAGTATCAGAGCTGAAGGTCTTTTTGGCTAATGAACTCGCAGGAGAGAAGGGTTACTGTTTCGAGTGGGAGCAATGGCAGAAGATGGTAGGTTTAGGGTCAAAAAATCTAACGGCCAAAACTACCAGCTGTGGAAGATGCAGATGGAAGATTATTTGTACCAGAGAGATCTGTACCAACCATTGAGTGGAAAGACAAAGAAGCTGATGAGTATGATAGACACAGAATGGGATATTCTTGATAGAAAAGCACTTGGAACAATACGGTTGTGCCCGGCAGTGTCGGTAGCGTTTAATATTTCAAAGGAAATGATGATAGAGGTTTAATGTCGACATTAGCCAAACTATATGAAAAACCCTCGGCCTCAAATAAGGTATTTCTTATGAAGCATTTATTTAATATGAAGATGTCAGAAGGTGGATCTGTTGCTAATCATTTAAATGAGTTTAATACAATTACCAGTCAGTTAAGTTCTATAGGGGTAACTTTTGATGATGAAGTTAGGACTCTATTATTTCTGTTCTCCTTGCCAGAAATTTGGAATGGTTTAGTTATGGCCATTAGTAACTCTATCTCTGGATATAGTACTTTAAAGTTTGATGATGTTTTCGGTGCAATCCTTAGTGAGGAAATGGGACAGAAAAGTTTCCGTGAGACATCAGGTAATTCTTTGACTGCAGAGACTAGGTGAAGAAAAATGGAAAGAGGAAAGAGCCCTGGATATCACAGTAAGTCAAGAAAAGGCAGATCCAAGTCCAGATCAGGGATAGTGTGCTGGAAATGTGGGAAGAAAGGACACCTGAAGAAAGACTACAAGTCTCGAAAGGGAAAAGAAGGAGACGCATAGCAAGAAACTAATCATGAAGTGAATGTAGTAGGTGATGTGTTGCAAGATGATTTGATTCTTTCATTAGAAATATTATTGATGTATGGGTGGTAGATTCAGGGGCCTCATTCCATGCCACACTTGATAGGAAACATTTTTATGATTATGTTAAAGGAGATTTTGGATAGGTTTGATTGGGTGATGATAAACCCCGTAAAATCATTGGAATGGGTACAATTTTCATAAAACAACAAAATGGAAATCAGTGGGTATTGAAGGAGGTAAGGCATGTTCCAGATCTGAAGAAAAATCTAATTTCAATAGGGCAGTTGGGAGGTGAAGGTTGTGTAACTACTTTCACAGACGAAACCTGGAAGGTCACTAAAGGATCCCTGGTAATAGCAAAAGGAGGAAAGGTTGGTACATTGTATTTATGCAATGGTATTTCTAATTTTGTTAATGCTTTAACCTCTACAGGAGAAGATATGGCGTTGTGGCATCATAGGCTCGGGCACATGAGTCAGAAGGGCATGCAGATTCTTCACTCAAGATATTTGTTGCCAGGTTTGAAGCATTTTTATTTAAAATTCTGTGAGAATTGTGTTTATGGAAAACAAAAGAGAGTGAGATTCCTCAGAGTTGGGAAAGAAAAGAAGAGTGAAAAATTAGAGCTTGTGCTTACAGATGTATGGGGACCTGCTCAGGTATCATCTCTTGGTGGCTCTCATTATTATGTTACTTTTATTGATGATGCAACCAGAAAAACTTGGATTTATTGTATTTGAAATTAATTTGATATATTTGATACTTTCAATAAATGGAAACCTTTGGTTGAAAATGAGATAGGAAAAAGGTTGAAGTGTCTCAGACAATGGAGGAGAATATTGCAGCAAAGAGTTTGATAGGTATTATTCAGAGAATGGAATTCGTAGAGAGAATATAGTTCCAAGAACACCACAAGAAAATGGTGTGTTAGAAAGGATGAATAGGACAATCATGGAGCATGAAAGGTGCATGAGATTGCATGCAGGATTGCCTTTACAATTTTGGGTAGATGTTGTAGATACTGTTGTCTATCTAATAAACAGAAGGCCTTCAAGTTCCTTGGATGGTGGTAGAGGAGGCATGGATAGGTGAAAAGGTAAACTACTCTTTTTTAAAGACTTTTGGTTGTGAAGCCTTTGTCCACATTAATAAAGAAAATAGAACAAAGCTTGAGGAAAAATCAAAGAAATGTACCTTTATTCGATATGGTGTTAATGATTTTGGTTATTGCTTTTATGATTACGAAAAACATAAATCATTAGAATCAGAGATGTCATATTCAATGGAAAGGTTTTGTATAAGAATCAGTTTCAGGAAACGAAACAAGAAAAAGAAAACAGAGAATACACAATGTTTGACGAGATCACGGGAAAAGTGATGGTGCCTGAAAATCATAATGATCAATAGCCAAAACAACAATCACAACAGCAACAAGCACATCAAACACGTAAAAGTGGTGTTAGAAGATCTACCAGGATAAGTAGACCCCCTGAACGATACTCTCCTTCATTATATTATGTATTGTTGACTGATTCTAGTGAACCAGAAAGTTATGAAGAAGCAGTGCAGCTAGAAACCAGGAAGAAGTGGGAGCAAGCCATGAAAGAAGATATGGACTCCTTAGCACATAACCAAACTTGGGACATAGTCAGGTTGCCTACAGGTAAAACATTATTGCAGAATAAATGGGTTTACAAGTTGAAGGAAGAAGATGGAGGTAGAGAAAGGTATAAAGCTAGACTTGTGGTGAAAGGGTTTGCACAAAAAAAGGGTATAGACTTTGATGAGATATTTACCCTGTTGTTAAAATTACTTCAATCAGAACTATTTTAAGTCTAGTAGCAACTTAAGATTTGCATCTTGAGTAGTTAGATGTAAAGACAACCTTTCTCCATGGGGATTTGGAGGAAGAGATATATATTCAATAGCCACAAGGATATGAGGTAAAAGGGAAGGAGAAACTAGTGTGCAGGTTGAAGAAGAGCTTGTATGGCTTAAAACAGGATCCAAGGTAGTGGTATCTAAAATTCAACAAGTTTATGTCTAAACAAGGTTATACTAGATGTCACTCTGACCATTGTGTTTATCTCAAAAGGCAAAATGATGGCAGCTATATTATATTGTTATTGTATGTAGATGACATGCTTGTTTCAGGTTCTAACATGCAGGAAATAAATGCGCTCAAAAGAAAATTGGAAAACTCCTTTGCAATGAAGGATTTGGGTGCTGCAAAACAAATCCTTGGTATGAGAATAACTAGAGACAGGAAGAATCGCAAAATAACATTGTCTCAAAGTGAGTACATTGAAAAGGTGTTGAAAAGGTTTAATATGTTGAATGCAAAACCAGTTAGTATACCTTTGGCTAGCCATTTCAAATTAAGTAAGGAGGAGTGTCCCAAGACTTAGGAAGAAATGGCTCATATGTCTAAAGTTCCATATGCATCAGTAGTTGGAAGCTTAATGTATGCAATGGTCTACACAAGGCCTGATATTGCACATGCAATGGGAGTTGTAAGCAGGTACATGAACAATCCAGGAAAAGAACATTAGGTGGCGGTGAAGTGGATTCTCAGATATTTGAGAGGTACCACAAATCAAGCATTATGCTTTGGTGGTTCAAACATTACTCTAGAGGGATATGTTGATGCAAATATGGCGAGTGATAGAGATAACAGGAGAAGCACAATAGGGTATGTGTTTACTATAGGTGGAACAACTGTTAGTTGGGTCTCAAAACTACAAAGTGTTGTTGCACTCTCAACAATAGAATTAGAGTATGTTGCTACTACAGAGGCTAGTAAAGAAATGATTTAGTTACAAAGGTTTCTAGATGAATTGGGTAAGAAGCAGGAGTTGGGAAAGTTATACAATGACAGCTAGAGTGCCATACATCTTGTTACGAAATCTGCATTTCATTCCAAGACTAAACATATGTAGCTAAAGTACCATTTCATACGGTCAGCGTTGGAAAATGGATAGTTGAAGCTGGAAAAGATACACACTAGCCAGAATCCTGCAGATATGTTAACAAAAGTTGTAACCAGGGATAAACTGAGAATTTTCTCAGTTTCAATTGGTCTTCAAGTATGATGAAGAAGATGAGAAATAGTCAGGTCCAAAATGGAGTCATTGTCCAACAAATGAAGTAGCAGTGGAGTTGCTATAATCAGTCTCCAAGTGGGAGATTGTTGGGTGTGGAGCCTGATTATCTTCTATATTTAAAGGTATCGCCACATTGGACCCTAGTTTCCGCCCATAAAATATTCACTACAGGGGGGGTCCAAAGGCGGGCAGCTGCGACCTTTGGGAGCCCCCCCATGGCGGGGGGATTAGGGGCAACACCCCCAAAGCTAAGAATAGATGTAAAATTTCCTTGTAAAATGTTGTAATTTCATAGTCAATCTGGGTCATTCATTAGGTGGAGATCTGATAGTAGAAGTTATGTTTAATTTAGGGTTTTTTGCCCTAGAAGGAAACCCATCGATATATATGAGGGAATTGTATTGTGTCTATGCATATTGGTATTCTGAGTGAGGAAGAGAGAGGATATTGAGAGCGAAGAGGGAATTATAGCGGATTTGTTGTAGGTTGTATCTCTTCAGTTTTCTAGATAATATGAAAAGAAGGACTAGCTATTTCTCCGTGGACGTAGCCCAAACTGGGTGAACCACATATATATGTGTCTTTCTTGTTTTATGCATTTTCTGTGTTTATATTTTTGCAATATTTTATGTTTTCCATTGCTCTGTAATATATAATTCTCTAACACCCACTACAATATTTGATCACTTCGATATAGGCTGTACACCATCACCAAGGATGTAGGGGAAAATTCCTTTGAGCTCAACATTCCATTGTTCCTTGGTCTACACCCAACATTTAATGTGGACTTGCACGACCATACTTTCCTTCACTGTTGGACACATCCGACATCACAGAGAAGCTGACACCACTAGAGCTCAACCCAAGCTGCATTGAGTAGGCGAAAAACTGATAGGATCATTAACACATAGATCAATAGCATTCACCAACATAGGATCTAACCATATCGAGTTTTCAAAGTAGGCCAACTCCTTGACCAAGGAAAGTGGTTCACCAGCAAATAGGTTCAACATAAATTTCCTCACCTCATGGAGGCTTTGCATGCAATGGGGACCATTTCTTCCTAAGGGTAGAGGACTGATCTAGGTGGATATTTGTGTCCACCTGCCTATTCCACCTAGACATCCAATTGTTTTCTTTCATTTCCTTGATTATAGAAGCATTTACTATTCTTAGTAGTGTTTCGAGTCCTAAACCTCCGGAGCTATTATGACCCCTTAAACTATGTTTTTAGGTTAGAAATAGGCCCATGGCCATAGAAAAGGCCTACAAAAAATTATTTAGTACTTAGAGAGATATTTCCAACGAGGTATCCTACACGCCAAATGGAGATCATATTTCCAAGTTACGACCCCAGGAAGTTGGTTTCCCAACTAACCCCGTCGAGGTCCACAAACTCTTGGCGTTTCATCTCTTGGGGTTAGGATTTTGGTTGTATATGGGTTTCCCTTGTTGTTAAATAATGAAAATTCCCTTGAGCCTCATTGTAACACTGTTCAGAGGCATGTAGCAACCACATCTCTTCTAAGAGACAAGTTACCATCACCTAAGCTAGTTTATTTCCATTCTGTATGTAAGCATATTTCAGTTCTTTGATATTAATGAAATGATTTTTTTTATTTATACTACATATCTATGTTTACATTTATATATGTACTTTGTTGTGTTCCTGCATAATTCTAGATCAGGAATGTATTGCATGCAACACCCTTCACTGTTGTTGCTGCAATTGCAACATCTGGAACTGAGAAGCATCCACAAAAACAAATCAACTATGTTTGTAACTGTTTACTGGGAAACATGTGATGCTATTGAATCTTCTATTGAGCCTCCTACTTTGTTGCCAAAACTCCTATGAACTCCTCAATATCTAACTGACATTGATTCTCCTGCGACTGAATACTATGGGATCCCAGTAACAAGGTAATGATCCATGAGGAGAATGCCTCAATGGAACCTGCCCAAAATTCTGCAACTGTTGGACTAGGGCTTCACATCGCCCCACCTCACCCCTGGAGGTATGGATACATGTGCTCCATTTTCCCACTTGGATCAAACTTTCCCTTGCTAGAGGTATCTACTTGAGTGGATATCTCCACTCCGCCTCATGTCTGCTTCTCCATTTATGGCTGCTCCACAACTTCTTGAGGTTGCTTTTGAGGCTCCATTTTGAGAGCTAAATCATGATCCCTCTCAACTACCATATCTCTAACCCTTTCCTTTCTCCTCAAAGCTTTGGATGCATCTTCTACCTTAAGTTCATACAGGTTCTTAACTCGAGCACCAACCTATTTCACCTTCCCCATGGCTATGTGTCTAAGGAATGCTTTCACTTTGCTAAATATCACATTGTAACCATGGTCTTCTAACACTGCTACAAGGATGATATTTTTCTTTAGTCCTGGAATGAAAATGACATCCATGAGTCTGAGCGGAGATCCTAACTCCCTCTGAAAGGTTACTGTACCAATCCCAGTAGCACTATACCTTCAGTTTTCTCCAAACTCAATGTTCATATTGAGATTTTTCTCCTCCAATTCACTGAAAAATTCTCTATTCCCCTTCATGTGGAATGAGGCTCCACTTTCGAAGTACCACACACACCCCATCATGTTTCTTTCCATGCATGTGATAAGAGTGAAGTCAAGCTCGAACTGTGAAGCCAAATATTCACCTTCTGCTGCTACTCTAGGATCCTTCTTGCTTGCCTTCTTGTGTGGACACTTTGTGGCATATTTCTCAAATTCATGACAATTGAAACACTTAATTTTGGATAAGTATTTCTTCTTTCCCCCTTTACTGGAATCAACCTCACTTTGGGATTTCTTCCCCTTTTCCTTCATTCCTTTTCTGACTAATGCAAAGTTCTCTTCCTCTTCTTTGGATGAGCTCCCATCTCTAGTATTCTGCTTTATTTCCTCCTACACCAAGTTGGACCATAAGAACTCCAAATTTTGTAGTTTCTCCTTCCCATTCAATGAATATTGGTAGTTGTTCTAGCTCTTACGAAGACCTAGAAAGGCTAGGCTTACCAAATCATCTTCTGTAAAATTAACACCAACTTGACAAAGTTCAACATGACATTGTGTGAACCTGCTGAGGTACTACACAATAGTGTCGTTCTTCTACATCTTGATATTTCTAAGTTTTTCCTTGAGCATCAGCTTCCTATGGTCACTACTATTCTAGAAACAATCTATCATTACTTGCTACATTGCATACAAAGTCTCTTTCCCATGGATATTTGAGATAATGTGGTATCGCACTCCCTCCATTATGATTCTTCTCATCTTGGATACACACTTCTTCCATTCTGCTAGATGTTGAGTATCAACTGGTGATGGTTTTAGGATATCATTATTGGTGAATTCCTTCAATCCATTATCTTCCAACACTTACTTCATGTGGTCCTTCCAAGAAACATAGTTCAAGCTTCCCGCAAGGGCATACTCAAGTCTTAGTCCATAGAAATCCATCCTTCTAGCTTTGAAGAATTGGTCTTGCAAATTCGATCCTCCTGCAATAACAACTTCAAAATGTCTTCTCTATTATGAATCTCCTCTGATACCATGTAGAAATTAATGTGTATATTCAAAACTTCTCACGAAATTTATTAAATCACAAGACTCAAAGCTACTTTACTTCTCTACAAAATTAATTCACAATCTAGAACACAAATCATATACTTGCAAAAGAAAACATCACACATGCACATATATTTATCTAGGGGAAAGAAATTGCTCAAATTCCCTTACTATCTGTATTTCCTTAATCAAAGAATAGAGATGAAAGAAATATAATTTATCAAGCCTGAGCACAACTTTCAACTATATAGTTTATCCCTCTACCCGATTAAATGACTCTAGCTAATACTTAGCCAATCTTCAAGACCTCCAAGCTCCTATTTCCTTGAGGAATTAGGACCCTATTAATTAGGAAAATCTTCAATTGGAATTGCGCAATTACTTTATGTCTTTGTCTTGATTTAATGCACCCTTTGTACACATTGGAATAGTCTACAACTGATAGTACACTATCTTGGAATCTCCATCTCAACTGGGTAATGTGAATTGTCTACAATGCATGAGATAATTTAGGCTGATTAATTAGTTATCTAGATGATCACTGAGTGTGGTTGAAGTTACACTTCCACAACTTGAACTTCCACTAGTTTCTCCAATAGTTAGAACTAGTTTAACTGACCATAACTCAATTTAGCTTAATTAGATTTATACAACTGAAATTAACTCAACCTAGGCTCCTAAAATTTAGGAATCACTACACATAACTAGAATTCATCCACCTAACTCGAATTAATTGAGATAGACTCCTATTTTTTAGGAATCAACTCAAGTAAACTGATATTTAATTCATTAACTCAAATTGAATGTTCTTAACTGAGTGACAAGAGCCATGTCACCTCAGTTAACTCCTCCAAGTTGTTTGCTGATCTAGAATTTCAAATTTCCTCAATTTGATTATGGAAAAATTAAATTTTGAGACTTTCTTGATGCATTTTCAATAGATAATAAGTGTATTTGAGTCAATTTATTCAATTTTGACTAGTTGTGAACTACTACAACTGATTATGGTCACAGGGGAGAGCGTGTCAGGTGTCCTGTCTATCAAATTTCGTGATAATTATCCAAGTATTTTCGAGTCATTTTTATAATATTTCCTTTAATACCTTATGACAGATTTTGACTGTCCATTTTTTGATTATGTACTCATTCCTTGTTAGTTGGAAATAATTACAATCCACTTTTTTATTAATTTACACCATTTACCCAAGATCCACATCCCAGTCATCATTATTATCCCGATTTAAATCAATTTTGGGAAGTTACCATATTTTTTAGTTAACAATCCAATCATTCCTTGTCATGTCGAGGTTTTCTATATAGTGTGCATGTTGTTTCCAGGATTCTTCATTGTGAGTTTTTGTTTGGTCGAATTATTCAGTGTGGCTCTTGTGTTAAGTCCTTCTACCCCTGTTGGGCATGGAATCCCCCCAAGGCATGTTTTGGGGGTCAAAGCCCAAGTTTTGACCCGATATTGTTGTAAAGACTCTGCAAATTACGGCGCGGAGCGCGAAATGTATGATAGAGTCATAGGGTTGTCCGCCCTAGTTTTGTAATGTAATGTCAGCCTACCCATGGTCTGCGGACCATGGGATTATATAAATAGAGCAAGGCTCTAAGTGTAAAAGATAACTAAGGAGAGCGAAGTAGAAGTGAAGAGCAACAGTCTAAGGGTGTCTTGGGTCGTAGGGTAGGAGAAGGCTCTACAGCTAAGTGCGTAGAGGCCTAGTAGTCCATAGTTGAGTGCACGGACCCCTGCAACTGAGTGCGCAGGGTAGAGTCGAGTCTGTAACTGAGGAAGAAAATAATAAAGAGAAGTTTTATCTTAATTTTGTGCATCTATTCTTGGGTTATTTCTTGTTTGATATAAATTGCAATTATATTGTTTATTTACTACGCGCACCTGTATGAATGGTTATTATTGTTAAGTATAACTTAAACCATGCAAGTAGACTAAGATAATCAACTAACATTGGAATACCAGTAAGGACTAGGGTAATAACAATGTTCGGCCCCCAAGTAAGGCTGCACAAAGGTAGTATCTTAGGTTGCGAGGTACGGGAAAGTGCGCATAGCAACGTGCACATGGGGACGAACCGTGGACCACTTGATCTCATTAGACATCTCCAGGGTGTGGAAACCTGGCTCTAACACCCTCCCATACTACTTCAGATGAGACCTCAGTCCACGCTTCGTGGAATGTTGCCAAAAGGGCTAGTAGCTTCGGGATTTGTTTGGCTTAATCACCTCTGAACCTGGGTTAGGCCCCAACAAGCCAACAATTGATTCTGTTGCCAGGACCAAGATCTGCATACGAGATTTCTGATGTCATGTCACTGGAATCTGACAAAGAAAGAAATTGAAGAGTGGCTGGACAGAAATATTCACGAGTTTGCGGCACAGGAAAACATGAATCCGCGAGTATCAAAGGAGTGGTTAGAGCACTAATTATATACGAAAAGACACGAAATTCTCTTTGCGTCCTTCCCCTCTAAAGTTATACGAGTGGATCACAAAGTTAGCAGACAGTCAAGGAAGGTGTAGGATCGACAAACCTATTGTGTGGACTTCAGAGTTAGTCTGTAGACTAGAAGCATCAGAAGATAAGATTGTGGGCACTGTGGACCATTGGCTCGATCAAATTATATGAGGGTTTATCAACAAGTTTGCGGTAGACACTTCAGTTAGCTACAGCGAGGTGAAACAACGCTTCCTCAAAGGACCACGAGGTATGTACATTAAATCTTTGAACACTTGGATTAAGCTGCTACTGTGTGAAAAGCATGTTATGTGAATCCATTGATGTTTGGGGCTACGCGAAGTGGGAGGATATATAGAAATCAAGGTAGTGCAGAGATAGAAACAAGCCCCTTGATTTCAACTTGACGAGAAAGCGAGGAAGAGCTCGTGAAAGTTTCACCAAGAAGTGTGGTCAGTCTAATAAGGTAGCAAATTCTGTGCATACCACCCTCACCTACACCACCACCAGTTTCACCATCTTCACCCCCATCTCCACCCACACCACCTCCACCACCACCACAGTTCAATATGGCGAGTGCAATAAAGTTGCCGGTGTTCAAAGGAGTAGGGAATGAAGATCCAGACCAATTTTGGTTAGTGGTAAAAGCTGTATGGGAAGTGCAAGGGGTCACGGATAACAACATAAAGAAAGTGATGCTGGTTAGCATCTTGCAGGATTGTGCACTAACATGGAATATTAATCATTCCAACGATAATCCAAACGCAGGAATCGCGGATATCCAAGCTACGCTAAACAAGGAATTTAGCAAGCCAAAATTGGAGACACAGTTGATTATTAGGTTTAAGGAAATCACGATGCTTCCAGGTGAGACCCCTTGGGAGCTGGATCAGAGACTGAAGGGTATGATTTTTGAAGCCAATATGACCTTAATGGATGGAAAGCACCATGCATGGTTCGTAGCATCATTAACACCGCATCTAAGGACTACGCTATCACAGCAGAAGCTATCCACTTAGGCCAAAGTGTTTGAGATCAGAATGAGACTACATGAGACCCCGATACAAGATCCTAACTTGGGAGTCCAACAGATCCACACGCAGTTTAAGAACTTGTGTCTGGAGATGCAGAGCTTGAAACAAGACAGGACAGCCTACCTAGAAGTGCATGAGGATGTATGGTGCATAAAGTGCAAAGGCCAAGGACATGACAATGACTATTGCCCAGTCTTAACGAACTACCTGGTGGGAGGAGGGCTAATGCCATTGAGACTAGAGGCACAAGCAGGACCGAGCACGGCAGTTGCATTATGGTGCATGATTTGTCAGATAGGAGGGAAGCATGCTACATATAACTGCCACCTATTACAGAAGTATATGCAGACGTCCCAACAATTGTTCTGTAATTTCTGCAGGTCAGTAGGCCATGATGAGCGCACCTTTATAAGTTATGAATTGATGATGGATCAGACTCCTACCTACAGAGTTCAGACTGAAACACAAGCCCTCGATCAAAATGTAGGGATGGCACACACTGGATTTCAGGGGCACGAACGAGGTCGAGGCATAATGGGACTAGGAAGGGGTCGTGGACAACTGATTTGTTACAATTGCAGAGGGCCAGGGCATTATGCCCACGATTGTACAAATCCAATGAGAGCATCATGTTTATATTGTACCCAGTTTGATCATGAGATGGAGGACTGCCCCACACTGATAGCTAGGTTACGCGATAAAGGAACACTCTAGCCTCTTCTGACTTAAAACTTGAAAATGATGAGGTCTGAGCCACGTGAGGAGGACCCGAATGTAAACATCATGCTCTGAAGCGGTATCATGACAGGAGATGACAAGGAAAAGCAGCCTGAAGAAAGTGCCTGGGTTCGCAAGGCTCCAAGAAAGGAACCAGAGTTTGATTTGGAGCACGTGAAGGAGACATTCATGGAAGCTAAGAAGAGCTTCACGAAGGCCTCCACTTTAGGTAGTAAAGACAAACTAGAACTGGAGATGGACCCATCAATTATCACTACCTTTCTGAAGACATGCATGAAGCTGCTGCGTGAGAGCAAAGTGGTGAAAGGGCTGCAAGAACTCATCAGTAGATGTGCTAGACTAGGGGAACCGTGCGTAGTCCAAAAGCTCAAGAAACACACAACGCAAACAAGAAGGGAGATGAGATTGACTGCGAAAATCAAAGAATATGAAATGGATCAAGTTATTTTGGATCTAGGATTAGACGTGAACTTCCTACCAAAGCAGACATGGGAGTGCATGGGCAGGCCCGCATTGCAAGGGTCTCCTATTCAATTGTGAATGGAGAACCAGCAAAAGATCCTACTAATGGGAAGAATGCAGGGAATAATGGTCGATATCGAAGGTGTGAGTGTGCTTGCAAATTTTGAAGTGATAGAGCTTGTTGATGACAGCGATCCCTATCCTGCGCTACTGGGAATAGATTGGGCCACTAACATGAATGGAGTGATAAATCTAAAGAAGTGCAAGATCATTTTTGAGAAATAGTCACTACGCGTAGTGGTACCTTTAGACCCTACGGAAGGATCACGCTACACAGAGCCAGTACACGATGACGAGAGTGATGAAAATATAGACTATATCTACAAGATAACCACTCAGGAATAGGATTGGTTGAATCCTACAAAGGATGGCAGGTTTTCGTGGGAGCGCAAAATCTCCTGCACCTCAAATTCAGATGAGGAAATAGAACGATGGCAGAACCGGTTAAATGAGGTAACCATGCTCAACTACGACATGATGATAAGGTCATTGTGCTGCATGACAACAAAGATAAGAGATCTGCCTATGTATGATGGGTTGTCAGTGGTGGATGATTTCCTGAACAAGTTTGAGAGAGAAGTGCTAGAACAGTAGCGTTTCGACGCTTTGATATGGGTACTATGCACTACACTCGCAAGGTGGTGGGGTACGCACTAGTAGAATTTTGAGGACTAGTGGGGATGCAAAAGGATGATGTGCCTACGATTTGGGAAACCACAGATGCAGCTAACAGACAAGTATGATGGATGGGATGATCCATGTGCACACCTCACAAAATGGACCAAGGTCTATGGGGAAGAACCCCAACCTGAGTGGGTGCATCTGTTCTGTCATACCCTAGATATCATACCCATGAATTGGTATATTGAGACGGAGCTCCACCATGGCATGAGCGAATGGGATATCTTGTGTGAAGGATTCCTCTTAACCTTCACATTCGAAGATCGTCGGTGGGATACTGTTGATGATGCACTACAAGTAATAAAAGCAATTATCTTCAAAATACCCTAAGAGCCAATGGAAGTGCTTCAGCCAGAATGGGTGACCGAGCTAAGCTGCACGCTGGAGTGTTACCATGTAAATATTGAGGATGATGATGAGGATCCACATAAAATTAACATTCCAAAAATTGAAGGCTATCATGAAGTTTGAGGACCATTGATTGAAGATCCTGACATTACCTTGCTGCTAAAAACAAAGAAGGTAAACATTGGGATGGAAGTTGAACCAAAGTATGCAAAGCTTGGTGATTATTGGGATGATGCCATGGTGGATAAGGTCGCTGAGTTACTCCGTGTGTACCAAGACTTATTCCCGACCAAAATTACGAATTTAAAAGGGATCGTTGGAGACTTAGGGATGATGAAGATCACCCTAAAACCTAATGCGAAGCCAGTCAAGCAGAGGCCTTACCACTTGAATCCGAAGTATAAGGAAAAGTTCCGCATAGAACTAGACAAAATGCTCGCAGCCAGAATTATTGAGCTAGTGGAAGAATCCGACTGAGTGAGCCCTATGGTAGTGTAGGAGAAAAAGTAGAAGGGCGAAATAAGAATATGCATGGACCTCATGAAGCTGAATGATGCTTGTGTACATGATCCATTCTCAACACTGTTCATAGATGAAGTATTGGAAAATGTTGGCGAACAAGAAGCATACTCGTTCATAGACAGGTTCTCAGGGTACCACTAGATCAAAATCGCACCGGAAGATAGGAGCAAGATGACCTTCGCAACAGAATGGGGCTACTTTCAATATACCGTTATGTCGTTTGGGTTGAAGAACACACCAACCATCTTTTTGCGCATTGTTGTTGCCACATTCAAAGAATACATCCACAAGTTCCTGAAGGTCTATCTGGATGATTGGACTATCTTTGGATTGGTTAAGCACCACATAGCAAGCTTACGCTTGATGCTGAATACTTTTCGACAACACCAGATTGCACTGAACCTTAATAAGTGCACATTCCTCGTTCCCTTTGGGAACCTGTTGGGACATGTGGTTTGCAGTCAGGGACTAATGGTGGACCTCGTGAAGATTGCAATGATTCTAAATTTGGAAGCACCATGAAGTGTTAAACAACTATGTGCTACCTTGGGACACACAGGGTACTAGAGGAAGTTCATCAAAAGCTATGCCCAAATCACTGTGTCAATGGCAAAACTATTGAAAAATGATGTCACATGTTGTTGGAATGATGATTGCATGAAGAGCCTGGATGTTCTAAAGGGGAAATTAGCCTCTACTCCAATCCAAGTCTTCCCAAAATGGGATGCGGAGTTTCATGTCCATGTTGATGCGTTGTGTATTGCGCTGGGAGCAGTGCTCACACAAGAGGGCAGAGAGGGCTTGGATCACCCAATCATATTTGCAAGTCGTAGATTGTCCAAAGCCGAGAATCACTATTCCACAACCGAGCGCGAGGGATTGGCGATGGTGTACGTGCTCCAAAAATACCAACACTATCTACTAGGAGGAAATTTCAAGATGTATACAGACCATTCCACACTAAAGTACTTGGTCAATAAACCTTTGTTGGGGGGGCGCATATGTAGGTTACTCTTATTGTTCCCAGAATATGACTTTGAGGTCGTGGTAAAACCTAGATGCCTGAACGTAGGACTGGATCACTTGTCACATATTGAGACAAGCGAGGAACCTACCAGTTTGGAGGAAGGATTACCGAACGCACAACTCTTTTCTATGCGCGTCATGGACAGACACTTCGAAGACATAATCCAACTGAAGGAATACTCTGTCCAATAGAAGAAGGAATTAGTGGTGCATGTGGCAGACTTTTCTGTCATCGTGGGGCATCTATATAAAATGGGAAATGATGAGATATTGCGAAGGTACGTACCTGAATTTGAACGAAGTCAGATCCTTGCGGAAGCACATAGGGGTGCTGTAGGAGGACACTATGTAGGATGAGTGACCGCATAAAATATTCTTTGTGCAGGGTTGTGGTGGCCAACCCTTCACCAGGATTCAAAAAAACACTATAAGGCCTGCAATATATGTCAAAGGACTGGAAAACCATCGCGGAGGGATGATATGCCATTGAATCCAAAAATGATGTTGCAGCCATTCGAGAAATTGGCAATCAACTTTGTGGGACCTATTAAACCTTAGGGAAAAATGGGTGCACGCTACATAATCACCGCAACAAATTACCTGACATGATGGACAAAAGTGCAGTTGGTCAAAGACTACACAACCACTACGACTGCGAAGTTTTTGTTTGAAAAAGTGTTGAACCAATTTGGCTGTCTGAAAATATTAATGAGTGATCACAGTATACATTTCCTGACTGAAACCATCAATGCGTTCACAGAAGAGTTCCAGATATATCATTAGAAAGTACAATGTATCGCCCACAAGCCAATGGGACAGTAGAAGCATTCAACAAAATACTGGAGACTGAACTAACAAAAGTGTGGAACATGCAGTGAAGCGATTGGGACCCATGCATACCTGTAGTGCTATGGGCTTATGGGAAAACATGCAAGAAACTGATGGGACAAACACATTTCCAATTAGTTTATGGTGTGGAAGCTGTCATGTTGATGGAATATATCGTACCTAGTCTGCGCATAGCAGTGCTCATAGGGATGACGGACTACGAAGCTTTGGAGGAAAGGTTCGCGCAATTGGAAGAACTTGAGGAGGAACAGTTCTTGGCTACTTTTCATCAGCAGGTACAAAAGAAGCATGAAAATTCCTAGCACGACAACCATATTAAGTTGTGCACCTTCATGGTAAATGATTTAGTGTTGTTGTATGATAGTAATTTTGAAAAATTCCCGGGAAAGTTTAGAATGCATTGTCTGGGACCATACGTGGTTAAGGAGGTCATAGACAGAGGTGCGGTCCAGCTAGTCAAACTAAATGGAGATCCCTTCCCAGGAAAAGTGAATGGCAGCCGCTTGAAGCCCTACATAGGTGGGGCGACTATCTGACCAGCCTATAGAGGCATAGTCTTCATGCTCCTAGGAGCCAGAAAAAGGCTCGGGACTATAAACATATGCAGTGGATACTAGTACAGATGTGAAGTAGTTTGGATACAGAGGTCTCAGAATAGCAGATGTAGTAGATCCAGCAAGTAGCAGCTTAGTGTGTTATGGACCTCAACACAGTTCGAGAACAGTTGAAGGGACTTCACGCCAAGATCACCGTGCTAATCAAGTGACTCGAGGGCGAGTCATGATGTTTGTGTTGGGGGACTGTTGGGCATGGAATCTCCCCAAGGCATGTTTTGGGGCTCAAAGCCCAATTTTTGACTTGATATTGTTGTAAAGACTTCACGAATTGTGGGCGTGGAGCATGAAATGTATGATAGAGTCACAGGGTTGTCCGCCCTAGTTTTGTAATGTAATGTCTACCTACCCATGGTCCGCGGAACATGGGATTGTCTAAATAGAGAGAGGCTCTAAGTATAAAAGATAACTAAGGAGAGCGAAGTAGAAGGGAAGAGAAAGAGTCTAAGGGTGTCTTGGGTCGTAGGGTAGGAGAAGGCTCTGTAGCTAAGTGCGTATAGGCCTAGTATTCTGTAGCTAAGTGCGTGGACCCCTATAGCTGAGTGCGTAGGGCAGAGTCGAGTCTGTAATTGAGGAAGAAAATAATAAAGAGAATTTTTATCTTAATTTTGTGTATCCGTTCTTGGGTTATTGCATGTTTGATACAAATTGCAAATATATTGTTTATTTACTGCGCGCACCTATATGAATGGTTATTATTGTTAAGTATAACTTAAAGCATGCAAGTAGACGAAGATAATCAACTAACATTGGAATATCAATAAGGACTGGGGTAATAACAATGTTTGGCTCTCGAGTAGGGCTGCGCAAAGGCAGCATCTCAGGTTGTGAAGTATGGGAAAATGCGCATAGCAACATGCGTGTAGGGACAAAACGTGGACCACTTGAACTGATCAGACATCTTCAGGTGTGGAAACCTAGTTCTAACACCCTCCCATACTACTTCAGGTGAGACCTCAATCCACGCTCCATAGACTGTTGCCGAAAGGGCTAGTAGTATTAGGATTTGTTTGGCTAAATCACATTTGAACCTAGGTCAAGCCCCAACAAGCCAACAACCCCTCAACCTCATTCCCATCCTCCCATTTACATTTTATACATTTTCCAAACTTGAACCATGAATTTTCTCTCTAAGCCTATTGTCTCTTTAGGTCACTCAGATTTCCACATTGTGGATATGGAGGACACTCTTAGGAAATATGAGAAAGAAACATTAGTTAATAATGATTTGGCTGATTCCATGCTCTTTCCATCGTTGAAACCCAATTTTTTTTATGGAACCTTTAGCAACGTAGGGTGGCAATGGGTTTTCCCATGTTAAGTCAAATGTTTAGCTATTGTAGTGGTCTATGTTGATCACTCTGCGAAACTTGCACACCTTTGGTACTACTAGAGAATTTATGAAGTGTACAATCAATTGCATGGTAGGTCCTTATGGCTTGAATAAGAATACCCTATACATGTTAATGATATTTACAGGTTGATAGGATTGTCGGCTAGTGGCACAAATGTTTCTTCCACTTTCTAGACTAACTCTAAGAGGGGTAAGAAAAGGGTGATGACAACTTTTACACTAAATATGGTACACAATGAGGTGGTCATGGTATTGCTATCGACATGATCAACAACCCTCAAATAAAATTTGAATGTCACATTATAGCAATAAAATTGATGCATCATTATACCAAAGGCTAATGCACACTAGATGCCATCTCTATCATCGAAGCCTATGATCATAGTGTTAAGCTGAATTGGTGTAGCTATTTTCTAAATGGGTTGTTTGAGGCTTGTGAATATGTTTTCAAATTGGCTACGTACTTTATTTATGGTTATCTGGTCATTGCTATCACCATGATGAAATGGTGTACAATGGAGGGTAGACAACCAGTTGAAGTATCAGATGATGAGCCTTTGGAACTTGCTCACACCCTGTGGCAGGTCTTAGGTGATCCCAATAATGAGGCCATTAATGAAGAGTCTTTCACCAAGTGGTACACTAAAATGGTGCAGATTATCGAAAATTTTCCACGAGTATTGAGACTAATTTTATATGAATACAACCATTCAATTTGGTTTGGAATCAATCACGACACCACCTATATTCACCCTAAGGTTGTCAACAATGAAACCTTCCATATGAATCTGCTACCCTTCTATATATTTGAGGAGGTATCCCATAAGGAAGTCAATTCATGGTCGAGAATCTAGTGTTAGATTCAAGATGGTAAAGTTGTTTACTCATTCAAAGGAATGATGCCATGTGCACCCTCTAGGGAGAGTGCTTCATCGTACAAGAAACGCACAACCAATGAGGTGCTTAATCCCATATTGAATAAATTCCAATAGTTTATTTTATCTACTTACAATAATTTATAAGCTTTCAGTCCTTTGGTAAGTTCTGCACCTTCTACTTTTGATGTCCACATTGTTGTTCCTCTTCAAAATCATTTACTCAGATCGCTAGTTGTTCCATTTGTTACCATGGACCCAACCTCTGTAACCTAGCCAACATTTCCAAATAATATTAGTTTTGCTTCCCTGTTTCCATATGTAGCTTGAAATAATATAGAGTCACAATTCTTAGATTGTATACCTTACCGATGAAGAGGAAAGAGAATTTATTTCTAGAGTTCAGAGAACTAAATAATCCCATTATTCCCCACCTACCAATTATCCCCATTGTCATGTTTTGTCACCACATACAAAACCACCCTCTACTACCATCTCTAACATCCCACACACAACTAACCCTAATATTGAAAAAACCAAAATGGAAGTTGATTTAGTTGTTCAAGACATTACAAAGAAAGCACCTGAAGTCTCATATATGCATGTTGGAACGGGGTCCCTTGGGTCAGATTTGTTAAGTTTTGTTAAATTTGTTGTAAAGTCTCCGCATTTTGAGGAGCAGAGCGCAAGTAGCACAAGTCAATAAGAGTCAAAGGGGCTATAGGAAAGTTAAAGCCCCTTAGTTTTTTAAATTCAAGTTGGTTTGTGACCCGCCCATGGATTCATGGACCATGGTATTGTAATGAAGAAAGAGTATAGAAGGAAGTCATAGAAGAGTCATAGGAAAGAAATAGGAAGTGCATGAGTTGAGTCTGGATTTGTCTATTTTGTACTTGGGCGAAGGGGAAGTGATATCTGTGTAACTGTGTATTACTATTATCCTTGAAGTTGTTGTATTTATGAATTGTTGAACGCATTTAATCCGAGGAAAAACACTTAATAGATTTGCGAAGATGTATATCTACTTATTTATATGATGTTATGCATGTTTAGCGTAATCGGAAAATGACAGAAATCTATTAACTATTAATTATTGTAAGTTCTGGGTTTCAAGGGTTAGGGTTTGTGAAGGTCAAGATAAAGCCTTATATCCATAGAAAACACATCACATAGCCCTCTGGATTCTGAAACCTGGTTCTAGCATCCCCCAATACTGCCTCGAGTGAGACTGCAGCCTGCGCTATGCGGGTTGTTGCCAAAAGGGCTAGTAGTGTGTGGTTTTTTTGGTTATTGGAGCTAACTCCGAACCTAGATCAAAGCCCCATCAAGCCAACAAATGGTTCCATTTCTGGGACTGATATCTATATGAGGGACATGTGATGTGGGATTCATGGAGACCAACAAAGAAGGAGATTAAAAAGTGGATAGATCGGAAGCTGCATGAGTTTGCGACTCAAAAAATAGGAATTCGTTTCTGTCGAAAGAAGAGTGCTTGTATATATATATATATATATATATATATATATAATATATATAATATATATATATATAGATAGATATATATATAATATATATATATATATTATATATATATATATATATATATATATATGTATATTATGTATATGTATATGTATATGTATATTTATTATATGTATATAATATTATATATATGTATATGTAAATGTTATATGTATATGTATTATATATATATATATATCTATATATATATATTATATTATATATATATATATATAGAATATAATATATATATATATATATATATTATATATATAGGAAACACAAAGTTTTCTTCTACTCTTTTCCGTGTGAATTATACAAATGGTTGGCTAAATTGGTCGATGGTCAACCTACTTGGAAGCTGGATAACCTCATTGTGTGGACACCGGAGTTAGTGAAGTGCTTGGAGGGATCAAAATACAAGATTGTGAAGGCTATCAATTACTGGATTGATAATATTTTGGGTGGATTTATCACTGAGCTCACGATTTATGTGACTATCAGTTATAGAAAAGTTGAACATCGATTTTTCAAAGGACTAAGAGGTAAGTATCTGAAGTGTTTGAAAATTTGGATTAAAATACTATTGTGTGAGAAATAGGTTATGCCAGTAAATTGATGTTTAAAAGAGGCTCGACGAGAGCTACACGAAGTGGGAAATAGTTCAGAAAATATCTAGATACAATTGCTGAGTATAGTCCTCTACTGAGAGCATCTAATAGAAAAGAAGAAATTAATAGTCTAAAGACACCCAGAGGTGCACTGCAGTCAGTAGATCAGGGCACTGTGGGAATTCCACATCCATCCACTCCACCTCTGCCATCACCTCCACCTCACACACCTATGCCTCCATCTCCACCCCACCTCTACTATTTAGTATGGAGAACACTATGAATATGCCTATATTCAGAGGTTTGCGGACATAAGACCCTGATCAATTCAGCTTTGTAGCAGATATTGTGTTGAAGTCACAATAGATAATGGATGATGATATGAGTAAAGCATAACTGGTCACAACATTGAAAGATAGGGCGTTGAGTTAGTATATTAAGTACAATATGACTAATCTAGATGCGATGAATAATGAATTAAGAAAGCCAAATTCTCAAGCCCAGTATGTGACCGAGGACAAAGAAATTAAGTAGAAGGTGAATGAATCTGCATGGGATATTGATCAAAGGCTGAAATGTTTGCTACAGAATGCTAATCTATAGATTTTGGATGAGGCACATAAGGACTGGTATATTGCTACATTGTTGCCTCATTTGAGATTACCATTGTCACAATAGAAGCTTGGATGGTAGGATGAAGCGTTGGAATCTTTGCCTATTCAAGATACAAATTTGGGAGTGCAGCATATTTAGGCATAGTTGGCTAGTTTGCATATGGAGTTGCAGGATCTGAAAAAGGGAAAAGAGGTCAAAAATGAGACCTGTTCTTGAGTGTGGTGCTTAAAGTGCAAAGGAAATGGTCATGAAAAGGATCATTTCTTGGTATATCATAACTATCTAATTGGGGGAGGTCTTAATCCCCTGAAGCCAGAAAATTTTGCTGGATCAAGTAACGGTGTAATGCCATGATGCGCTAATTGCCAAATAATAGGAAAACACTCAACTAACAATTTCCATTTGTTGTATAAGTTCGTATAGACTCCCCAATGACTATTTTGCATTTTTTGTAAGTCTGTAGGCCATGATGAGCACAATTTCTGAAGCTATCAGTTAATGATGGACAAAACTCCGACATATAGAGTACAGGCTAAGACTCATCCACAGCAGGATCAAGGCACACCTCCAGCGCGTGGAGGATTCTAAGGACCAAGAAGTGGATGAGGGGGAGGAGATGGGGGAGGTTACGGACAGGTTATTTGTTACAATTGTGGGGATTAGGCCACTATGTGTGAGATTGTTAGAACCCGACACACCCCACTTATTAGTATTACTGATAGTTTGACCACATAATAGAATATTGTCCTATACTCATCACAAAGATGCAAGAGAAGAAGAACCATTAGCCCACTTAAAACATCCAGATGATGAGTTCAGAATCATGTGAGGATGGGCCAAACAGAAATATAGTTACGTGAAGTGGTATAGCTATTGGGGAAGATAAAGCCACAAGGAAACAATTAGAAGAGAATACATGGGTGCACAGGGCTACTGACAAAGATACTGAATTTGATTTGCATAAAGAAAAGGAAACATTTATGGAGGCAAAGAAGAGCTTTATGGATTCAAGATCTTCCACATCAAAGAATCATAATGCAGAAACAAAGAAGCCTGAAGAATCGTTGCACAGGGGACAAATCCCTCAGTATTGAAATCCTTCTTGCAAACCTACATGAAGCTTATGAGAAAAAGTTTTTTGGCATAAATCACATGAAAATACATTTATCAACGCGTTTCAAACCAACCAGTGTGGTTCATCATCAGGGCAAGTTGAAGAGTTAGATCATGGCTACATATTAAATAGGGAGAGCAGATCTTCCAATGGCTAGGTTTGACTAAAGAAATGGCTATAATTGACCAAGAAATGGCTAGATTTGACTATTCAAATTGTTTAACTATATTAATATGTTAAAACTAATATTATTATAATATTTATCATGTGTTATTTTAAGTAAAAAGCTAATCAGACTACATTTAGGGAATATTTAACAAATAATAACTATTAGTAATAGAAGGGAATTAATATAGAAGAAATAATATTATATTATTATTATTATAATTTTACAGTATTAATCTTCTTATTAAGCTCTTAAGGGACCATAAAGCAGTGGAGGGAGTGCAAGAGTTAATAGAAAACTGCGGTGGCAAGGGTAAGCTGCTACCAAAACAACACATAGTTCATAAAGTAGACAAAAGCAAGAAAATGATTGGTCGAGAGATGAGATTGACTGCACCAATCGGAGAATTTGGAATGGACCAAGTGATCATAGATTTTGGATCTGATGTGATTGTTTTTCTTAAATAGACCTAGGAAAGAATGGGAAAACTGACTCTACAGTGGTCCCCAATTCAGCTCCAAATGGCAAACCAACATAAGATTATTCCTATGGGATGCCTACATGGAGTAACTGTAGACATTGAAGAGTCACACACTATAGCTGATTTTGAGGTAATTGAAATAGTGGATGATAACAATCCCTACCCGACGCTACTTGGAATTGATTAGGTGTTTTATATGAATGCGGTCATCAACCTAAAGAAGTGCAACATGATGTTTGAGAAGAAGGAAATGAGAATCATTGTTCCATTGGATCCCGCTGAGGGTGCACGGTATACTAGACCAATTCAAGATTACTATGAGGAGGATGATATTAAACACAACTATAATATTACTACACGGAATGAGGATTGATCCATAGAACGAGGATTGGATCAATCCTAAGGTGGATGGAATAATTACTTGGGAAAATGAAAACTCCTGCAACTCGGATTCAGATGAAGAGCTCAAGCATTGGAAAAATATATTTCATGAAGTATCAACATTGCAATGCAACAAAATTACTAAATCACTCTAGTGTATATCCATTGAGATACACAATTTACCATATTATGATGGCTTAGAAGATGTAAATTTTTTTCTTGATAAATTTGAAAGGGATGTACCAGAGGAGCATTGGTTCTAGGCATTGGACATTAATCTAAGAGCTATGTGTTCTAGATGGTGGGGTACACATATTAAGGAAAATTTTGAACTCTAGGAGTACCGAAGGATGATGAAGTTGCAATTTGGCTATGTAAATACCTGCATTACAGAAAAATATACAGGGAAGGATGATCTGCACAAGAATTTGACCCATTGGACAAAAGCATGGGGAGAGGAACCACAACTGAATGGGTACATATATTCTACCACACTATGGATACTAATTGGTACTTAGAATCAAAGCAGCAACATGGAACCACAAAGTGGGATCGCCTGAAGGAGAGATTTCTGCTAACATTTATTTTTGAGGATGGATTTGAATATATTGATGAAGAATTATAGGAATTCAAGGCTGTGATATTCAGAACACTTGTAGAGGATATCATGTGGGTACAACCTTACTAGAGCACACAGTTGCGCCATCCTCTGGAGTGCTACAATCTTACCACAAAAGAAGGTGAGGAAGACCCGAAGAATATCAATATCCTTGATTCAGAGGGACAACGCGAAGTCAGTGGGCCTGAGGTAGAGGTTCCTGACATTTCAAAACCATTGAATACCAAGCAAGTGAACATTGTCTTGGAAGCATAGCCAAATTTCACGAATATAGGTGATTACTGGGATGAGGACATAGTTGACAAGGTTGCGGAGTTGTTACATGAATATCAGGACTTATCTCCAACAAAGTTCTCTAATCTAAAGGGGGATAGTAGGTGATCTGGGTGTTATGACGATCAATCTGAAGTTAGATGTGAATGCGGTAAAGAAACGCCCATATCGATTGAATCCTAAATATAAAGAAAAGGTGCTCAAAGAGCTAGATGAGATGCTCGCAGTAGGGATTATTGAGCCTATAGAAGAACCAGACTGGGTTAGTCCTATGGTAGTTCAAGAGAAGAAGACAAAGGGTGAAATCAAGATCTACGTAGAACTAAGGAAGTTGAACGATGCTTGTGTACATGATCTATTCCCTACACCATTCACAGATGAAGTCTTGGAGAATGTTGGTGGTTAAGAAGCATACTCTTTTACAGATGAATTCTTAGGATATCACCAGATCAAGATCGTGCTAGAAGATTGAAATAAAAATACCTTTGTTGTCTATGTGGGGCCTAACCCAGGTTCAACAGTGAGTTTAGCCAAGAAAATCCCGGTACTACTAGCCCTTTCGGCAACAGTCTGCAGAGCACGGACTGAGGTCTCACCTGAAGTAGTATGGGAAGGTGCAGGAACTAGGTTTCCGCACCCTAGGGATGTCTCGATGAATGTTCTGGAGGTTCATGATCCTTACTGTGCTATTATATTAGTGCTTAACTTAGTTTACGTGGGCCCAATATTCTTATTACTTGTTCAACTTTCAGATTAGCGCGCGTACTTGAAAATAATATAAACGGATAAAGAATAACCAGAACATAGAAATACTTCTCTACAAGCAGATGCACAATATTCTGAATCAATCTTATCTTTATTAATACTCAAGTTTAGTTACAATCCATCTCTTCCCTGCAGACTCAGCTGCAGGGGTCCGCACACTTAGTTGCAGACTCTACTAGGCCTCTGTGCACTCAACTGCAGAGCCTCTACCTACCACTATGACCCAATACACTTCATATTCACTTCTATCCTCTAACCATACCCTTGCATTTGTTATTATCCAAAACTTAGACTGACTTTACCCTTAGAGCCTCATTCTATTTATACAATCCCATGGTCTGCAGACCATGGGTAGGCTGACACACTTTACATTAAATTAAATTATCTTAGGGCAGACAACCCTAGACTCTTGCACTCCGCGCCCACATTTCGCGGGTCTTTACATTACCCTTGACCAAAATTCTGGATTCAAGCCCCAAAACATGCTATGGGGGGATCCACCACCCAACAGGCCCCCAACAGAATCATCGTGACTCATCCTCGAGTCACTCTGCTGGTGTGGCGATCTTTGTGCGAAGTCCATGCAACAAGTCTCACATAACTTGGGTCTTTGAAGAACACTGTTTCACTGCCTATTGTACTTGTTGCACCCGTATCTTTGAACTTTCTTGAGCAGGGTCACATTCCTATCCAACCATATACAGTTCTTTCATCTGTGCCAGCTTCCCTTCAATGGTAGCTATGACTGTGAACGCTTCATCGATCCATGGTTGGATGCATGCTTTAAGCAGGGCTTCCTTTTGGTGCGCGACGTCTAATCGATCCTTCAGTGCCCTTGCCTACTATAGTCTAGTGATTCCTTGAGTAAGGGAAACTGTCTGCATGGTGCCCTAGACACTGTCATACTCCTCCTGCAACTCATGCACCTCTGTCTCTAGGCACTATAGGTTTGGGTCTTCCTATAGGTGTGTAAGTATGGTTAGTGCTTGCTCCAACATTCTGGTGCACCCATGTGTTGACTGGCTAATTTGTTCCAACCCCATCTAGATAGCATGGTAATGCTAATCTTTGACTTCTGGGGGTGTGGAGGGCTGCGCCTTTAATCGTAGCTCAGCGATTTGTAGGTTTAACTCTAACTGAGCCTTTGTCATTTCCTCATGGGCCTCGCGGGCTGTGGCTACCAATCTATGGACCCATTCTGCTGCTGGTAGCTATGCCGGCATGGCCAACTCTAGAATGCTTCTGCATGCATCCTCTACTGCCTGCTCCAATCCACTAGCCTATGCCAGCAACTCATCCCTCTAGATGCTGAGCTGGTTCATGTTGATTTTCTACTTATGTAGGGCTTGGATCACTTGACCTTCCTGGGCACAGAGTTCGGCAATGACCCCATCCTACAGCTGGTATAGTATTTCACACGGCAGGGCAGCCAAGTTTAGATCGAAACCTATCATGTTTCTCATTGCAGTCGGGTCATCCTCACTTGCTACTGCTAATGCACCTTCGGGCAAGATGAAGGTGTTACCCATACAGGTGTGCAGTGAATGTTCGGCCTCATTGGTTCCTACTACGACATGCTGGGCTAGTGTGCCTATTTGGGGTGATGTACCTGTAAACCTTGTAGCTGCACACTGAGCACCCCCAACACAGTGATTTGCTCCATCCATAGTCCCTGGAGTGCATCCTTCGTGACTTCCTGAATCATTTTGCTGATATCAAATAGATCACCTTCTATGAGCATGATCGGGTCGATGGACGTCTTTGTGGCTTTCCATTTCTTCCTGGGGGTTGTTTTCTCTAGGTCATGTGGCAACTTGAATTGTGTTGATGTCATACTCAGATCTGCACGGTCCCTCTCCCTATCCACTTCCCTAGTCTGCTACTCCGAGGACATCTCCTAGCCTTCCTCAGCCTCTCTCATTGGCACGGTTGTGGTCTCTACCATCTGTGCTGCTACTGCTGCATCAACTGCCTTTTTCCATGTGGTTGCTTCCATTCCTGGCGCGTCCTCTCAGCCAGCTGCACAAGTCACAGCTTGGTGTCCTTTTTTCGTTGTTGAGCTGCGATCTTCTCCATTTCTGCCAACTACGGGGCATGCCACTCCAGAGGCCATGACTTCATCATGGTGAAGATCGCATTATCCATTGCAGTGAATGGAAGCTTCACCCATTTTTGTGTTAGATCCTTGCGTGCCCAGATATATAGGTTATGCATATCTGCCTTGAATTCTGCCACACTTTACAGGATGTTATGAACTGTAGGGGACAAACGAAGTCTGCAATTGATCCACGTTCGGATGATCACCTCCACAAACATCTAGAACACATTTATCTCATTAATGTTGTTCATTTCTTTTGTAGCCTAGAGCGAGGTGTACCTCGGGGCTTTGGGCAGGTCACCCTCAGTAGTGGGAAACTAGCTGTCCGCCAGTAGCTCCCCCGCAACCAACAAGATGGATAAGAGCAACCACACATAGTGGAAGGTCTTACCTTGCTCCTGGGCCTCCCTGTAGTTCGTAAAAGGTTTGTCACATAGGAAATGCACTCAGTTGAACTGGACCCCCTCTGCGCATTGCTTTGCCAACGCAATCACAGACATTGGTACTTCGTCGGCACGATATTTCCTCATTAGCTTGCCAGCCAGCAGCTGGGTGGCTATGCGCACCCCTTGGTCTTTAATACTTTCTATTGTGTACCCCTGCTTTCTCTTTTCTAGTTTATACTTGGCCTTCATAGCTTTGGCAAGGGCCAAGTCACTGCTTTTTCTTGCTATGGCCGCAGGGTCATTTCCTTTGACTCGCAGTTGAGAAATTTAGTGAATTAGATTAGTCGTGATGGGGATTGTCTCCTCCAGCCAGAGATACCCATCATGCACCATGCACAGTAGCTACTTGATGAAAAAAATGATGATGGGCACACGGTGGTAGTGAGGTATCCATTGCAGATGGAGTAAGCCAACCTTCTCCACGCCGTGCAGCCATTTCTATTTTATTAAATTCTCCATAGTAAATTGTGGGAACTTCTCGCTGTCTGCGAGGTCCCAATCTTCAAACTTCATAGTAGGTACTCATCTCAACGGTGGACCTTCAAACCTTATATCATCATGGAGGAGCGAGGTCTGGAGCGCAGTCTTTGTGGCCTCCAGGTCCTTTGGCACCTTGGCTTTCCCTTTCCATGAGGGGATGTAAGGAGGTAACTTTGTCGCGGAATGCTTTTGGGAGACATCCTCCACCTCATTGTCTTGCGCTTCAATTTGGGCGATCAGGGCCTGCAAGTCTTCCTCCTCCTCCGTTGTTTCAATGGTGATGGATTTTCCCTTCTTCGCCATTGACAATTTGCCAAACCATGGGTTTCTTGGCGTTACCTAGACCAACTCGATTGTTTGCTTATCTTTTTGTGGTCGTAGCGTGCATGGTGATTTTGGAACTTCTGGCACAACTACCACCTCTCCAGGCTCCTCATGGACCATACGGGGCTCCGCAGTAACTTCGGTGAATCACACTCTTATTCTAGCAGCTGTCATTGTGTCTACAGTTGAGGATGGTAAGAGTACGCAGTGCTCAATTCTCTGTACTTGCTCAATTCTCAAACAACCAAGTGTTACCTTGGAGTTGGCCCTAGGGTTTTTATAACGACCTTTGAATTTGAATTCGACCCTTCCCCCCACTTCTGCATCATTAATTCCTTCTTGGCAGCAGATTGTCCCAAATCTCATTCTCAATTCTTGTCTTAATTGCCCGCCACCCACTCCTTTTTGCCTTAAATTGGACCTCTTTTCATGAACAGTGACACCAATGGTCACCTTCTCACCTACTCGTGTAGCAGCACAACCCCTTATGTGCGGTTGCGGCCCCTGTGATGTCCCTATCCTACGTGCAATCTCCGTCTCACGCAACTCCCATATAGACTCTTTTATAGTCCCATTCTCTCTTTCAACTGCTTGGAGCATTGATACTATGCTTCCTATGAATAGTCAGGTGATTTCACCACCAGTGCGAGGCTTCAATTTTCTTGCTAGCCCAGGCTGTAGGCACCCATCAATTACCCTTGTGTCTGCCAGTGCATCGTGTTCTTCTTTGTATGGTATGCTCTGATATTTACTTTGTCTAGTAAGGTGCAGTCACAACCATGGTAGCAAGGTCACAACTTATTCTAATGCAGTAGTATGGCTGGCTAGACCTTGTCCCATCGTGCTTAGTTTTTTGGAGCAACATGCTTGCATGACTTCGGTTTCTAGTTTGCTGATTTCTTCATCCAATGTCATACTTTTCTTTCTCAGTCGTACCCAATCTTTGTCGAGTTCACGAAGTTTCAATTTCCCTCGCCGAATGGCTTCCTGTAACTGCTCTTATGGTTTCATCTCTTCTTGTCAGGGTTGGGGTCATTCCATGCTTCTGTTTTTGCTTATGGCCCTATAAGCCCATCGAACCGCTGGTACGCATAGGTCCCAGTCAGTTCATCTCAACTGGTGAACTATGTTCATGATTCTGCATAGCTTTTTGAATGCTCTATCGTGGAATATTTTTGGTGTGCGTTGCTTTTCTTGCTGCTGCGTTTGGTTCTAATTTTCGATCCTTAGTCTAGGGTGTGCTTGCACAGCACTCTTCTGTACCCATCGACACATGTGGGCACACAAGCTACTTCGTCTTGGCTGCCCAGCTCTCGTTCAACGCTGGGGCTTCCAAATTGCAAATGCATCTGCCTCCTACATTTGCGCAAGTTTCCAATGGTCTTCTGATGTGTTCTCTACCAACGTGTGGGTGTTGCATGCAACGCCCATTCCATCGCACCGTATCACTATTGTTCTAATACTGCGCTTTCAAATTTATCCAGGAATTCATCCACCGCTATCACCCCATCATAGGTTGGTAGTTCCCTTGCCACTGTCATCATGCAACGCAGTGATCTAATCATCATGTTGCAATTCAGCATTGTGATTTCATGCAACTGGTTCTACTAGTGTTCTCCTTCTTCATTTCAATCCGAAGTACAGAAGTTGTCACGCTTCCATGAGATTCTCCCATCTGCAGTCAGGTTCACCTAATCCTGGTCTTGCGTTGTTATCAAGTAAATACAATCAATCTCATTGTCACTTTCATTGTCGCGCACTGGTTTGGTGTATTGCGCTCCCTCGGTTGGGTCTAGCGGAACGACTACATGAAGGGAAACTTTCTCGAATATCATCTTCTACTTTTTCAGGTTGATGACTCCATTCATATCAGTGGCCCAGTCTATTCCTAGCAATGCAGGATAAGGATTGTTGTCATTGATAATCTCTATTACTTCAAAGTCTGTTTATGTGCTCGCGCCCTTGATATCAACTGTTACCCCTTGCAAACTCCCCATGGGAAAAATCTTATCATCTGTGCGATCAACGTGGGACAATCTATCATTTCATGATCAAATTGAGCATAGTATGAATAAGATACTCTTGTCAGGTTGGTACAATCGCAGGCGTAGTGCCCTGGTACTCCACAATTGTAACAAATTAAATATCCGCAGCCCCTTCCTAGTCCAATTCCTCCTCATCCTTGACCTCGCCCCTAAAATCCAGTGCACGCCATCCCTGTCTCTAGTTCGAGGGCTCGCGTTTATGTCTGCATTTGATAGGCTGGGGTCCAATCCATCATTAACTCGTAGCTATGACAAGTACGCTCATCGTGGTCTACTGACCTATAGAAATTACAAAATAGTTGCTGGGGATTTGTGTATACTTCTACAACAAATGACAATTATCCATCGTGTTCTTTACTCCTGTCTAATAGATTACACACCATAATGTGGGTGTCGCACTTGGCCCTGCCTATACCTTTGGTATCAATGGCATTGTCCCCTCCCCCCTGCCAAGTAGTTCGTGAATACTGGACAGTGATCCTTGTCATGGCCCTGGCCCTTGCATTTTATGCACCATACTTCCTTGCGTGCCTCTGGCTGTGGTGCCCTATCCCGCTTCAAGCTCTGCATTTCCAGGTAGAGATTTTGTAGTTGGGCATGGATTTGTTGAACTCCCAGCCCGGATCTTGTATCAGTGTCTCATGCAACCTCATTGTTGTTTCCAACGCTTTGGCCTAGGTAGAAAGTTTTGTTGTGACAACGTCATCCTTAGGTGCGGTGTTAGAGATGCCACAAACCATGCATGATGCTATGCATCTGTGAGCATCATATCGGCCTCGCAGATCATACTCTTCAACCATTGATCTAGATCCTAGGTGGTCTTTCCTGGAAGCATATCAATCTCTTTAAATCTAATTATTGACTGTGTCTCTGATTTTGGCCAGCTAAATTATCTGTTCAGCTCATTCTGGATCTTTGTTATTCCTACATTTTGGTGATCATTCAAGTGTTTGATATACCATGTGAACGTGTGATCCTGCAGCACACTCACCAATGTAGCCTTCTTAATGTTGTCATCTATGACCCCTTGCACTTCCCACACCACTCTTACCACGAACCAAAATTGGTTTGGATCTTCATTCCCTACTCCTTTGAATACGGGTAGCTTGATCGTGCTCATCATGCTGAACTATGGGTTTGGTGGAGGTGGAGTGGGTGGAGATGGAGGTGGAGTGGGTGGAGATGGAGGTGAAGGAGGTGAAGTGGTTGGTGGCATAGGTGGAGGCGGTAACTGTGGAATGTGATGCCTTATCAAACTAACCGCACTTCTCGGAGAGACCAGAGCGAGCTCTTCCTCGCTCTCTCCTGAAGGTGAAATTAAGGGATTATTTCCTAATCCCTTGCTACCATTGTATATCTTTCTGCTCTGCGTCGTTCCAAACATTAATGTATTCACATAACCCACTTTTCACATAACAACATCTTAATGCAGTATTCAAAGATTTAATATACTTACCTCACGGTCCCTGGAGAAAACGTTGTTCTGCTTCACTGTAGCTCACAGTTGTGTCTACCGTGAACTCAGTGATAAATCCCCCTATTATCTTGTTGGCTTATATGGGCTTGACCCAAGTTCGGAAGAATTATTTAGCCAAGAAAATACTGCAGCTACCGGGCCTTTCGGAAACATCCCGCGAAGCACGGACTGAAGTCTCACCCGAGGTAGTAGGGGAGGGTGTTGGAGCTAGGTTTCCGCACCCTGGGGATGTCTTGGATGTGGTTGGGTCTCGTGCGTTGTTTTGCATCTTTGTGCTACACCAGATCCACGCAGATTGGAATACCCTTATCACGCTTATTATAGATGGAATCACTTATTACTGGTTTGATGTAGTTAAAACGGTCTTTAAGAAAACATTTATTACTTTTGGGTTACTTCACTCATTAAGATTAATCCAATTCAGATGAATTTAATGGTAGAAAATGCAGAAATCATAATAGTTCATTTATCATAAAAGATCAAAGTCACAACCAACACAAAATTTAGAAGAAACTTATCCTTATTATCAATCTTCCACAATACATCCAGATTGACCCTGCGCACTCAGCTGCAAGGGTCCACGCACACAGCTGTAGACTTTCTAGGCCTCTACGCACACAGCTACAAAGCCTCTGCCTTCTACCCTACTCCCTTGACTTGGGCTTACTACTACTTGTAGAATATTCACCCATTACATCATAGAACCAAAAATCCAAAAACTAAACTACCTTTCCCTCATAGAGCCTCACTAATTTATACTTTCCCTTGGTCCGCGATCCCATCACGGGCCGACTCTATTACTATTTCTTTAAAATATTTTCGGGCGGACTACCCTTTGACTCAACCTCCTATAGCTCGTGCTCCACACTTTCCGCAGAGTCTTTTACCCTAATATTACCCAAAATTCCGGGCTTCGTGCCCCGTACTCATTCTGCAGGGCTTTTGCTACCCAACAATCCCCCAACACAATCATTGTGACTCATCCTGAGTCACTGAGCTGGTGTGTCCATCTTTGCACGGAGATTAGTCAATAACTTTCGTGCGTCGGTGGTACTAGTAGCAAATTCTTCCATCATGCCCTGCATCTGTTCCACCTGTGGTACCGATATTTTTGCCCCTATCTTGGCTGTATCCATCCTAACATATTCAACCTTCATGTGTGCTACCTTATGCTCTATGGTAGTTGAAACTGCAAATGCCTCGTCCAACCATGGCTGGATATGAGCCTTCACCATGACTTCCTTCTGTCTCGCGGCTTCTGCTTGGATTTTCATGTCCTACACCTCCCTCATGTTAGCCAACCATTGTAGGATGGCAACGATCTACGCGGTTCCCTGGAGCTAATCATAGGTGTGCTGAAGTTCCTAGACCTCTGCTTCCAACCTGCGGAGTGTGGGATCTTCCTGAAGGAGAATGAGCATATCAATTGGCTGAGTTAGCAACTTGGTACATTCTTCGAGTGACCATGCAAGAATCGCATGCCCCATATCAATAATGTTTTGTTTCTGTACTATTACTTTTGGAGGTGTTGGTGGTGGGACCTACAATTTCAATTCTGCGATCTGTGCACTGAGTTCTAGTTGCAGCCGTGCGGCCTCTTCCTTGGTCCTTCGAAACTCCATAGCCAACGTACGAATCTGTGCTTCAATGGACAAGTCCCTTGTAATATTTATCGCCTGAGCACTTACACAGGCATCTGCCACTACCTTTTTGATCTACTGTTTTTGGGTGACTACTTCATCGCATTGGAGCCGTAGCTGTTCAATATTAATTCTCTATTCTTGGAGTATCTGGTCAGCACGGCTGGCCCTTGCGTGAAGTTCAATTGTGGTGTTGTCATGAAGTTGTTGCAAGCTATCGTGTGGGAGTGTAGCCATGTTCAGTCCCAATCCAGTAAGTCATTCTAATATTACTCGGTCTTCTAGTTGGTTGGTGACCAACGCACCTGCCGGAATCAGAGTAGACTGAGCAACCTCGGCTCTGAGCAATGGTTCTGTAATTATCATACCGGAGGCCTCTGTAGAAATGCTAGGGCCTACCTGCACAATTCTTAATCCCAATTCACGTCACTGTGTCCAGAGCTCCCACAACACAATGTGATGTTCTGACATAGCCTCATTGATTGCCTCTCGAGTAGCTTAGCGAACAATGTTTTCGATGTCATTTAGATTGCCCTCTGTTAGGGTGGTAACTTCACTGTCAGGCTTAGATGATTTTGCTTTCTTTTGTGCCTTCAGTTGCTCTAGTGTGGCTGAGCACTTTAGTGGGGTATCTGTTGCGGCTGGCTAAGAAGTTTCCTTCTGAGTACCTTTGCCCTTTGCTGGTGTATGTGCGCCTAGTACTGTTTTGTCTATTGCTACAAGTTTTGCCTCTCACGCTACCTTAACCTTTGCAGCACACTGTTCGTTCTTATTTTGTTGTGTGGCACACTTGGCTGCCTCTTTTTGTTTCTGAATTGCAGCCTCGTCTCGTTCCACTGCCACGGGTCCTCTCCAAGCTGCGGGCCAAGCCTTGAAAATCTTGTGAACAATGTCATTAGTGATAATGAACCGGAGAGGGGTCCATGTATGGGCTGGGTCCTTCTGTGCCCAGATGTAGATGTGATGCATATCTGCTTTGAATTCCGCAATGTGCTTCATACTCTCATAAACTTCATTTGTTAAGCGTGGTAACATATTGATCCACTGACCCATAGTCATGTCCATTAATACCTATTGTGGCCAGCAACAACCCCTTCCTTTTTCATTTAAGTGTTATCCAGAATACTAAATGAATGGGGACCCTTAGTTAAATTTTTGGAAAATCAAGAGTTTCCTTTCTTCAAAATAAGGTTACCATTGTAAGCTTAGGAAGATCTTTTGAATACTTTAAAACCTAAGTTTATAATAAGAAAAAATCTTTAAAAAAATGCTGCATCATAAAATGATAGTAAAGTACCATCATTTGGCTATCGCATCGAAATAGAAAAAACTAATAAGAAAAACTTCAAGATTTACCGATTTGCGATAACACCGATCGCGAGATCGCATATCGCAGGAAATGGGCTAACAAAATTTGGCAAACGTAAAACTTCTACGATCTGTGATGATGCGATATCACGATAAAACTATGGTTGCGGTATTAAGCCAAACCAGCTCTGCGATGTTATATTTGCGATAGTGCGATGATGCGATATCGTGATAAAATGATGATTGCGGTATTAAGCCAAACCAACTTTGCAACGTTATATTTGCGATAGTGCGATAATGCGATAATGCAATGTCACGATTTGCGAAGTTGCGAAGCAAATCACAAAATCACTCCATCGCGAATCTTTCGAGCACTCTATTCAAGAAAAGCCACTTACCATAATCTAACTCAAGATCATGTGCTTTAAATGTTAATAAAGGGATTAGTTGTCAGTTATTAATGAAATACGGACGCGTGCTTTTCAAATAATTACTTCACGTAAGGTGACATATTTGATGTATCTGCTGCATTTAAAGCTCTCCCATCACCTTTCTTGATCAGTCATTTCCATTTCACTTGTGAGCCACAGGAACAGAGAATGGAGGACTATACAAAGCAATACGCAGGAAGAAATGGGAAAGAAAAATAAAGCTCAGAGCTCCGAGGTGAAGGGAATGGCATCTTTATATACAGACACAACTTGAAATAGAGACGCAGGGATATCAACATGGGAAGGCATGTACAGACTGCTTGAAGAAGAAAACCACAGAATAATGAAGGTTACCGCTAGCTCAGACTCACAGGGTTCTTCCGAAGCATCCTTAGAAGAATTAGCATGCTCATTCCTACATAGGATAGCAGCAAGGCCCAAAATTCTCCCATATATGGACATGATCAAGTGGATACTTGATAATGCAGAAATGAAACAAGAAGTGTTGGAACAAAAGATATCACAATGGAGTTACTATTGCGAAATGAGTGATAAGATCACTAATAAAGTGGTCGAATTACGAAGCGACTATGATCTGGTTGACAAACAGGTGACTGATTATCTGACTTGGCAGGATGAAGATGAAGGAAAAGAGGCAGGCGCACCCAGGGTAAATGAGAATCATAAAGAGTTTCTCTTTAGTAAGTGGGATGATCAAATCAAAGAAGCAGAAAAAGTGGCAGGAATAGCAGCTACGACAACAAGTATTCTCATTGACTGTATAAATGAGAATTTGCACAGAGAAAATTTAATCGCTGAAACTACTCCGAGATATTTACCAAACAAACCAAAATTAGAGGAGGGTTGGAAGCAGAAAGCACAAGAAAATAAAAAAGAAATCCAAGTACTAAAAATATTAAATTGGGAATGTTACTGGACATATTTGGTAAAACCGCATAGTCAGTGGATGACCGTGAAATGTATCATAAATGCGGCTGAAAAAGTGGTGCCAGCACTCATTGATTCCGTTTTATCAGCCCAGCTCAAAGCAGAAGTTAGCCAATCGACTCTCCTTAAACAAATGTTGAATACATGCAGCTTTAAAGACCAGATGCAGAAATAGTTTAGTTTGGAATCTTATTTTTTCTTGAAAATTAGATTAGAAAAAGGGCGGTCATTTGAAAACCACATCCTGATTTTTTGTAAATAAACTATTATTAGATTTAGTTAGTAGTATTTAAACCCTTCTCATGCATTTAAAGAAGGGTCCAGAAATTTGTCAAAAACTTGTCCTCAGAACATGCACTTTTGCACCCTCAGAGGAGGTTTTGATGAATGAACAGATCAATATTTATTGATGTTTGCATTTGGTATCTGCTACTGATGTTGCACTTCTGTACTCTTAGTAGATATTAGAACAAGGAGAGATAAATCATTGTTGCTTGAAGCTTATGAGTAGGACCAGTCATAAATGGTATTTTTATCTCTTGACCATTTCTGCTTATATTCTTAAAGCAATATACAGTTTTTAGTTGTTTATATGTTATTACATGAATGTTTGTGTTACCATTTGTCACTTTTGTACGGTGGAGCCATTTATTTATGTTTAAT
>APFE030408889.1:129446-152885 GCA_000404065.3 Pinus taeda | reverse complement strand
GTTTTGCCTAACTTTTTATGCAAAGTGGTTCATCTTAATTGATTTCCATTCTTATAATCGTTGAATGATCTTTATTATCAGTTATTATTTGAAATCTCTTTAGATCGCATAATAGAAGAATTGCATCCCGGGTTAGCATAGATTAGATGTGTTGTTTTCATTAGATTACAATAACATAGAGTTAGATTAAAGTAGTTTAGATAGGAACTTTTAGATCAGCAACATCCAATTCTGCACACACACACACCCTTAGATTGGGAAACTGGTCCCATTATCCCCAGTTGGACCCGTTATACCAAACAGATAAGGAGCTGCCAACCAAGGTTCAGAATGGGCGGGTATCCCCCTCGTTGTCAACCCGATTTTCGGGGCTTCAACAATACCCAAAAGATCTTAATTCCCTGAATTCTACTTGCATCCTTGGTTGCCTAAAGGGACACATACTGCGCAGCTTCTGGCCATTTTGGGGTTAAAACAGGAAACTGGCTGTCATTAGGAAACTCAGTAGCAACCAACCTGAGGGATAGTAGCAGCCACGCATAATAGAACGGTTTGCCTTATCCTTGGACTTCGCGACAATTGGCTAGAAATTCTTCACAAAGAAATTGTGACCAATTGAATCATACGCTAGTAGCACATTCTTTAGCCAGTGCAATAACTATGGCAGAGACCTCAGCCCTTTGACATTTCCTCATTACTTTTCCTGCCAGCAACTGAGTGGCCACCTAGAGTGCGTTGTCGGAGATACTGCCAATGACGTACCCTCACGTTCCCTTGGTGAGCTTATACATCTTCTTTAGTTTTTCTATCATTCCCACATCGTTACTTTTGGCCATAATTAACCAAGGTTTCCGTTTGGCGCAGGTAGATGCGAGACCCGGTGAAGAAGTTTTGTTGTGATACAGACGGGTTTACCGACCCATAGTGTATCTTCGTGCACTTTTTTCCTTCATTTTGGACTTGTAGACCTACAGGTGTCATGGTGACCACCGAACTGATTCTGGGAGTTGAGGTTTCTTCTTTGTCTTCAGCGTCCATGGGGATTTAAAGTGTTCTACTTCCTGCGGTGACTCTGGCTGTGGACTATCGGCGGTAGGCCTTTGAGCTTTCAAGATGACATCTTTGTATTGCTGTGGAAATGCCAGAAACCACGGACTATTTTCAACTTCCTCGTTGCTCATGACGTAGGTAATACGGGTCGATTTTCTTAGTGGAAAGTATGACATGGTGGTGTGACCTTTGCGCTGTTTGTATATCAATTGAACCCGAAAACGAGTGGCTTGTTTTTATGATAGCTCATAAATGTGATTTGGATGATTATTCTTTTGCCTTAATGGCGCACCACTTGTTTCAAGGTGCTTTAAATGCACCATCATACCATGAGCAGTATCTTTAACGGTCACTTTACTTCTTTCCTTTGCAGCAACGAATCCCCAAGGTCGCAGATGTAGTTTATGCAGGGGGCTAGTGGCCATATCACACCATTGTACAAAAAACTATTTTATAGTTGTGCACCCTCTTCCAACTACTTAGGGAGTTGGGACTTAACCCTTGACGGATAGTCAGAAGGGTGAAACCTTCCTGCGGGTCCCCCAGTTCCTCATTGACTTGGGTTGCAAGCACCCTAGATGTCCTCCTGCTTCTATAACGAAATTATGGTGTGCGTGCCGCTATGGCTTCTGGTGCAGCCATATCAAGGTACGAAACCTAGCCATGTTGGTTTCCTTGGGCCATTCCTTTTCATCATCTAGGGTAGCCACTTCTAATTGAAGTTTCTCGATGGCCTTGTCCAACTTCATACTATGGTCACAGATTCGGGCCTCAGTTTTTTCCAACTCATCAAGTTTTCATTTTGGATGTCGAATGGCAGCCCACAATTGTTGAACCGTGTCACAGAAGCCATCTCTGGTGGGAGAACCTATGCTTATAGTGTCTGATTGGGCCATATGAGGGAGTTTCCCTCTAGGCTGATGATCCTATGGTCCACTATGGTCTGTTTGAAGTGTCGGTCGTCCGCGATACACCCATATTCTTTGTGCTATCATTTTGTGCCAACTTAACCGTTGTGGATATCTTCCAATTCGGAGTTGAAACTTTCTCATGTATCTGAGCTTCCTCGATCCTTCTATCGGGGCACGCACCCTATCTACCAATGCAATAGGCGGTTCCTGTACTACACATGTGAGCTGGTCTTTAGTGGTTGCCTCTTGCTCTTTCGAGTGGTTTCTTTCCTCACATCATGCCGATTGAGTAACCCTATTACAGTTGAGTGTTGTAACTCCCTGCAACCGATTCCGCCAATGCTCCGCTTCCTCTGTAGAATTAATAGTGTAGATACTCTCACGTTCCCATGAGGTTCTTCTATCATCGCTGTAATGCATCTAACTGGGGTCCTGCACAGTTATTTGATAAAGGAAATCCAGTTCATCATTATTTTCCTCGTCGCTGACGAGTTCTATGTACCGCTCCCCTTCCTCTAGGTCCAGTAGAACTACTATGCGAAGTGACTTCATTTCAAAATTCATCGTGCACCTTTTCAAGTTGATGATTCCTTTCATGTCAACGGCGCAATCAATCCTGAGCAAAGCAGGGTAAGGATTTCTATCATCAATAAGCTCTGTGACTTCGAAGTCAGTTTGGGTTGTGTTGAAGCCCCAAAAATTGGGTCGACAACAAGGGGGATACCCACCTGGTCCGGACCTTGGTTGGTAGCTCCTTATCTGTTTGGTATAGCAGGTCTGACTGGGGATAATGGGACCAGTTTCCCAATCTAAGGGTGTGTGTGTGTGTGTGTGTGTAGAGTTGGATGAAGCTGATCTAAGAGTACTTAAAGCTAATTAATTCAGATTCTTAAACTAACTCTATGCTATTGTAATCTAATGAGAAACAACACATCTAACCTACGCTAACCCGGGGTGTATTTCTTCTATTATGCGATCTAAAGATATTTCAAACAATAACTGGTAATAAAGATCATTCAGCTATTATAAGAATAGAAATCAATTAAGATAAACCACTTTGCATAAGAAGTTAGGTAAAATAGTTGTGAACAACATATCGCATAATAAGTTATTCATATATCAGATATAAATAAATGACTCCACTATACAGAAGTGCCAAATGGTAACTCATACATTCATGCAATAACATATAAAAAACTGAAAACTGTAAATCACTTTAAGAATATAAGCAGAAATGGCCAAGAGATAAAAGTACCATTTATGACTAATCCTACTCATAATCTTCAAGCAAAAACAATTTATCTCTACTTGTTCTAACATCTACTAAGAGTACAAAACTGCAACATCAGTAGCAGACATCAAATGCAAACATTAATAAATCTCGATCCATCCATTCATCAAAACCTCCTCTGAGGGTGCAGAAGTGCATGTTCCGAGGGCAAGTTTTTGACAAATTTCTGGACCCTTCTCTAAATGCATGAGAAGGGTTAAAATACTACTTCCTAATTCTAATAATAGTGTCTTTACAAAATTTACGATGCGGTTTTCAAATGACCGTCCTTTTTCTAATCTAATAAAAAGAAAAAACAAATTTCTAAAATAAGGCTACTTCTGAACTTGGTCCTTAAAACTACAAGTGTTCATCATGGGCTTGAGAAGAGTCGGGTGGTCGACTTCTGTGTTGAGCTGGGCTGTGAAAATAGAATCTATGAGAGTTGGCACTACTTTTTCGGCTACATTTATGATGCATTTCACAGTCATCCATTGACTATGTGGCTTGACCAAGTATGCCCAGTAACACTCCCAATTTAACATGTTCAATGCCTGGATCGCTTTTCCCTTTTCCTGCGCCTTCTGCTTCCATTCTGCTTCTAGTCGTAGATTATTTGGTAGGTACCCCTGGGTGGTCTCTTCGATTAAGTTGGCCCTATGTAAATTCTCATTTACACAGTCAATAAGAATGTTTTCCTGCGTGGCTGCTGTCTTTGCTGCTTGTTCTGCCTGCCTGATTTGATCGTCCCATTTATTAAAGAGCAATTCTTTATGACTCTCATTTATTCTGGGTGCACTTGCTCTTTTGCCTTCCTCTTCATCTTGCCAAGCTAAGTATTTCGTCACTCGTCTGTCACTCTGATCATAGTCACTTCGCAAGTCCGCCACTTGATTGGTGATTTTATCGCTCAACTCGCAATAGTGACTCCACTGTGATATCTTACGTCCCAACTCTTCCTGTTGCTGCAGAAGTTGCTCATTTAAGTCATTAGATTCTGAAATAAATTCAGCAATCTTAGGCTCGTCTTTATGCATTTCTTGTAAAATTTGCATTTGCTTTCCTTTCTCATCTAGACTTCTTTGATAGCCTATCTGCATCTGTTGAAAGTCTTCCTGCAACTTCTCAAGCTGTTTGGACGCTTCAATACTAGCATTGGCTTGTTGTAACTGTCGTTGTAGTAGTTGTATTTGATTTTCTTGTTCTTTCAACAGTTGCTGAACTTCTGATGCCTTGTCAATAGTTGCAGAAGCATATGCTCTTGCGATCTGAGACAACTTAGTGAGATTTTATGTTGGGTTATTGTTGGGGTCTTTCCATAAGACGTCCAAATGTTCAGCATCTTGTGACAGTGTATTTTCTAGTTTTCTTTTCTTCCTCTGTCTCCTTACAACAGCTTTATGTTGGGGACTACAGAATACATCCAGTGGGGGAATTTCTTCTACATTAAGTAGAAGCTCAAAAGGTGGAGCGATAGGAACATGATCCGTTTCTGTGACACTGCTGAATATGGTCGAAACCACTTCTTGCGCTACCTGTGTATTGTTCACAGGTGTTCTTGGGGATTTCCCTTCAAGACTGATTAGCTCGTTGAAGGTTTCCCATTCTTTGTCTAGTTCTGTTGTGACGAGTGGCGCTTTAATGATGGGAGGGGGAACATCTCTTGGTGGGGAGGCGATAACTTGCTGTCGTGACATTGCACTTTACTGAGCTGTATCTTTCGCTGTTTCTTCGCTTTTTTCTTGGTCTCTTCTAGAGCCTTTAGAATGTTCAGGCACTCCTTGCACAGTGTTAGATTTAGATTTGGAAGTGCTAGAGTTTCCACTGAGTCTAACGCTTGGAGTTGGTTCTCTGGCAGGCAGTCGCAGCTTCTCTAGAGGAACACTGGCCAACCTTCTTTCCCTGTATAACATGAATCTTTGGAGGTCATCTAGAGACAACTTTGACTGAGCTTCCCAAAAAATTTCCTAGAGTGAGCTTCTACTCTGAAACAAATCATCAAACAAATCTTTCTTTCCAACGAATACTTTTATTTTGACATTCGTTGTGAAATCTTGGGCAACATTATTTGGGTCAAATGGCCGAGCTGGGAATTTAAATAATTGTAGACACGTCACATTCTCCACTTCAGTGAAGGCATGTCCTACATCGAATAATGAGAAGGCCCCACAAGCTATAGGAAACTGAGGCCATATGGCCTTCTTTTTGTCTTTTAGGTCTTTGGTCAGGCCGCCTTCTGAGCAGGTTTGATAGGCAATTTCCCGAGCCAAAAGTTTATCGGGGATATATAGCGGTAGGACATGTGGAGGTACAGTGCTTCCAAACACTTTAATATAGGTGAACCATTCTTCCCTGAACCATCTTGCGATGGGGATGATGTCTATCTGCGCCTCGAGTGAGCACCTCGGGGGGTCTTCATCATACATCATTCTATATAGGGGTAAGATAATCCCGTGACAAATCTGATAGAAGTGTGGGACGAACTGGGAATCCCATAACATTTTATGATAAACATGAATAGGTAATGGGTCCTGGGTAGTCCGTTTCCAACCCCATATGGGGATTTAGACACATACAAATAGAATCCATTAATATACGCAGCAGATAAAAAGGAGATAGACCCTTTGAGACAAGGATCTTTTAAGACCGGTAATTATAACAGCGTGTTTAGATTATCAGAAAAGATCTTGGCCCAATCCATAATATCGGCATTTGTGGCAGCATCTATTAGTGGTAGCCATTCAGACGAAAATTTATTGATATCCGGCATCCCAAATAATCTGCAAAGCATGGCTGCAGCGAAACAATACGGAGAGGTGAGGGAAACAGTGTTGTACATACCGTTTTTTGTCCTTTTTGAGCGGCTCCTCTTTTCTGGACCAATCTTTGGTGGTCTCTTCTAGGTTTGGGTTCTCTACCGCAAATTTCTTAACGAATTGTGCATTGTAAGTCGCCTGTGGTTCAGGAAGATGATACATAAGCTTTAAATCTTGCGCGGCGAATGATCCTATGAGCCCATGTCCTTGAACCTTGAATTGTCTGTTGTTCATCTCTGCATTGTCAAGTATCCACTTGATCATATCTGTATATGGTAAAATTTTGGGCCTTGCTGCTATCCGGTGAAGAAATGAACATGCTAGCTCCTCTAAGGACGCCTCGAAAGAGCGTTGTGAGCCTGCGACAGTATCAACCTTCATTACTCTATGATTTTCTTCCTCCAGCAGCCTGTACATGCTTTCCCATGTCGATATCCCTGCGTCTCTGTTGCAGGCAGTGTCTGTATACAAAGGCACCATCTCCTTCGTCTTTTCCTTCGCCTCAGAGCCTTGAGCTTTATTTTTCTTTCCTATTTGCTCCTTCGTTTGGCTTTGAATCATCTTAGCTCTTTGTTCCTGCAGATTACAAGTGAAATGGAAATGACTGATTAAGAAAGGTGATGGGAGAGTTTTAAATGCTACAGATATATCAAATATTCCACCTTACGTGAAGTAATTCTTTACAAAAGCACGCAACTTCATTTCATTTAATAACTGACAACTAATTCATTTACTATCATTAAAAGCGCGTGATCTTGAGTCAGATTATGGTAAGTGGTTTTTCTTTGAATGGCGTGCCCAAAGGATTCATGATTAAGTGATTTATGATTTTCTTACGTAACATCGCATATCATGCCATCGCAAATCGCGCCATCGCAGATTGCACCATCGCAACATCGCAGGTCACAGAAGTTTGATGTTTGCCAAATCTTGCCAGTTCATTTCTGCGATATGCAATCTTGCGATCGTTGTTATCGCAGATCGGTAAATCTTGAAGTTTTTTCCTTATGAGTATTACTTCATTGTGATGCGATGTTATGCTTAACATGAGGGTCTTGCGCATACTGATATTATAGAGAAATGGAGGCATTTCCTATATTTTTTGCAAAGCGGTTTTAAAGATATTTCCCTTATCGTAGACTTAGGTTAAAAAATATTCAAAAGACCTTTCTAAGCTTATGATGGTAACCTTATTTCGAAGAAAGGAAAAAATTGCTTTTTTCTTAAAAATTTAACTAAGGTCCCATTCATTTAGTATTTTGGACAAAAACTTAAATGAACAAGGGGGGGGTGGGGGGGGGGGGGGTTGCTGGCCACAACAAGGTGTTACACCATCGATATCCACCTTCACCCCTTGCAATCGGCCCATTGGTAAAAAAATTTGTTGGTTAGCCATCCGCAGTTGAATCGGGGACCATTGTAGTACGATCTTGCCTATATGCTCCCAAGTTTTCTTAGGTAGTATATTTGCATCCGAGCCTAAATCCAAGATGACTTGATCCATCTCATAATCTCCTATTTGCACTGTCATTATCATTTCTTATCCAGTGTGTAGATCATGTTGTCCTATCCTCCGGACCACCTGGGGTTCACTGAATTCGACACTCTTGGTAATCAACTCTTATAGCTCTTGGAAAGCCTTTTGATTCAATAGTGATTTCATGCATGCATCAAGAAAGGAGGTGATCATGTAGGGGTCCATTTTGGCTTCCATTTGGTCCTTCTCACCTGAGGTAACAACTTTCATGAAGCTCAACTAGTCTTCGTTTGTCCCCTCCCTTCCTTACTTTAGTTCAACCGTATGGTTCCCCATAGGCAGGTTGCCTCACGCCCCTCCTATGTTCCCTCCTTCCATTACGTCATTCCTTCGCACCATATTTATACTAGTGTCCTCTTCACGGGGTTCTGCACACATCATCTGGACATTCTGGGTTGGCAGAGGTTGAACACCCCTTTCTCATTTAATTGGGCAAGCAATGTTGGACAATCTACCAATTCGTGATTGAACTGTTCGCAATAAGGACATGAGATCCTAGTTGGGTTCATGCACTCGCGAGCATAGTGCCCTTATTCACCACAATTATAACAAGTTATCTGTCCGCGACCTTGGTCGGGTCCCCATCCTCTTCCTCGACCTCATCCTTGAAATCCTCTCCATGTTTCAACCTGTACCTTGTAGGTTGGGGTCCATTCCATCATTAAGTCATAACTTCAACACGTTCACTCATCGTGTCCTGACTGACAAAAATTGCAATATAGCAGTTGTGAGGTTTGGGTATACTTCTGTAATAGATGGCAGTTATCTATTGAATGTTTCCCTCCCACCTAGAAAATCGTGCACTAGAGTGCAGGTGTGGCATTTTGTCCTGTCTAGACTTCCACTTTTAGTGGCATCAGGTCTCCTCCCACCAGATAGTTTGCGAAGACCGGGCAATGGTCTTTGTCATGTGCATCGCTTTTACATTTAATACACCATGCCTCTGGCTGTACCCCTGATTGAGGCATTCTTCCTTGCTTCAAGCCTTGTAGTTCCAAACTTAAGTTCTGAAGTTGCATGTGGAGTTGCGGAACTCCCAACCTTGGGTCCGGAATCGGGGTCACATATAACCTCATAGCTATCTCTAGTGCCTCATCCTGGGTTGATATCTTCTGTTATGACAGATCCATCCTTAGATGGGGTGTTAATGATGCCACAAGCCACATGCAATGTTGTCCATCGATCAACGTCATATTAGCTTCGCGAATAGTACTCTTTAATCTTTGGTCCAGATCCCATGGGGTTTCACCAAATAGCATTGCTATTTCCTTGAACCCAACGATCAATTGGTTCTTAGACTTTGTTCGGCCAAACTCCTTATTAAGTGCATCCTGTATAGTTGCTAGTACTTCATTCGGGTGGTCAGTTGAGTGTTTTATGTACCATGTCAGCGGACGGTCTAGGAGTGTACTGACCAGCATAGCCATTTTGATGTTTTCATCCCTTATACCATGTGCATCACATACAGAGTTTATAAAAAACCAGAACTGGCTTGGATCTTCATTCCCTATACCTTGAAAGGTCGGTAACTTGACTGTAGCTACCATCCGTGTTCTAGGAGGTGGTGGAAGAGGTGGTGAGGGTTGAGGTGGTGTGGGTAGATGCGATGTGGTGATGGGGATGATGGCGTAGATGGAAGTGGTATTAGCAGAAGACATTTTGTAATCAACCAGATTACACTTCTGAGTGAGAATCTAGCAAGATCTTCCTCACTTTCCCACGAGATAGAAATCAGAGGATTGTTCCCTGCTCCTCCCGTTCCTCGGTAACCTCTTCCACTCTGTGTTACCCCAGACATTAATGTATGTGCATAATCTATTTTTTGCACAACAACATCTTAATCCAAGTGTTTAATGACTTGATGTATCAACCCTGTGGTCCTTGGAGAAATTGTCTTTCTACTTTGTTGTAGCTTACAGTGGTGTCTATTACAAATTCAGTGATAAATCCTCCAATGATTCGATCTACCCCGTGATCGACCGCGCATGCGAGTTTGTCTTCAGTGGCTTCTAGTCTACACACTAGTTTTGGGGTCCACACTATCAGCTGGTCTAATCTACACCTTCCCATGCTATCAACTAACTATGTGATCCACTCATACAATTCTATCGAGAATGTTACGAAGAATATCTCATGTCCGTGAGGATATAGCAATCCAACCACTGTTCCTCTGATATCTGTGAGTTCATGTTTTCCTAAACTGCAAACTTTTGGAGCTTCAAATCCCACCAATATTCGAGCTCTTTCTTTGTAGGATTCCAATGTTCCCACATTAGGCACCCCTTAGGTAGATCTTGGTCCCAACAATGGAACCATTTTTTGGCTTATATGGGCTTGACCCAGGTTTGGAAGAATTATTTAGCCAAAAAAATCCCACAGCTACCAGCCCTTTTGGCAATAGCAGGCAAAGTGCGGACTGAAGTCTCACCTGAGGTAGCAGGAGAGGGTGCTGGAACCAAGTTTCCGCACCTTGGGGATGTCTTGGATGTGGTTTTGGTCTTGCGTGCTGTTCTACAGCTTCGCGCTATGCTATATCCGCGTAGATTGAAATACCCTTATCACGCTTATTACAGATGGAATCTCTTATTACTAGTTTGATCTAGTTAAAATGATCTTTAAGCAAACATTCATTACTTTTGGGTTACTTTGCTTATCAAGATTAATCCAGTTCACATGAGTTCAATTGAAGAAAATGCAGAAATAAAAACAGTTTATTTATCATAAAAGAGTAAAGTCGCAACCAACACAAAATTTAGAAGAAACTTATCTTTATTACCAATCTTCCACAATACATCCAAATACACCCATTGCACTCAGCTGCAGGGGTCTGCGCACATAGTTGTGGACTTTCCAAGCCTCTATGCACGCAGCTACAGAGCCTTTGCCTTCTACCCTACTCCCTTGACTTAGACTTACTACTGCTCGTAGACTATTCACCCATTACATCATAGAACCAAAAATCCAAAAACTGAACTGCCTTTCCCTCATAGAGCCTCACTCTATTTATACTTTCCCTTGGCCCACGATCCCACCATTGACCGACTCTATTACTATTTCTTTATAATATTTTCAAGTGGACTACCCTTTGTCTCAACCTCCTATAGCTCGTGCTCCGCACTTTCCTCAGTCTTTTACCCTAATATTACCCAAAATTCTAGGCTTCACACCCCATACTCGTTCCGCGAGGCTTTTTCTACCCAACATATCTGGTCGAGCCAATGGTCCACAGCTCGTACAATCTTATCTTCTGATGCCTCTAGTCTACGCACTAATTCTAGAGTCCACACTATCGGTTGGTTGAGCTTACACCTTCCCTGGCTGTCGGCTAACCTCGCGATCCACTCTTACAGTTCAGAAGGAAAGGATGCAAAGAAGATCTCGTGGATTTCCGTATTCACGTAGCAATCCAGTGACCTTTTCTCGAATACCTGCAGAGTTCTATTTTCCTGTGTTATGAACTCGTGAATCTTCTTGTCCAACCACTCTTCAATTTCCTTCTTTGTTGGGTTCCAATGGCACGATATTAAACATCCCTTAGGTAGATCTTGGTCTCGGCAATAGAACCATTTGTTGGCTACATGGGGCCTAACCTAGGTTCAACAGTGAGTTTAGCTAAGAAAATTGTGGTACTATTGGCCCTTTCGGCAACAGTCCGCGGAGCGTGGATTGAGGTCTCACTCGAAGTACTATGGGAGGATGCTGGAACCAAGTTTCCGCACCCTAGGGATGTCTTGATGAAGGTTCTGGAGGTTTGTTATCCTAATCCGTGTGCTGCACTGCTCCGTGCAACTTTCCTTCCTTCGCAACCCATGTGCTCCTTCGTATTATTCCGATCCAATCCTTACTATGCTATTATATTAGTGCTTAACTTAGTTTATGCGCGCCTAATATTCTTATTACTTGTTCAACTTTCAAATTAGCGCACGTACTTGAAAATAATATAAATGCATAAAGAATAACCAGAACATAGAAATACCGATCTACAAGCAGATGCAAAATATTCTGAATCAATATTATCTTTATTAATACTCAAGTTTAGTTACAACCCGACTCCGCCCTACGCACTCAGCTGCAAGGGTCTGCACACTCAGCTGCGGACTCTATTAGGCCTCTGTGCACTCAGCTACAGAGCCTCTACCTACCATTATGACCCAATACACTTCAGATTCACTTCTATCCTCTAACCATTCCCTTGCATCTGTCTATTTCTTATCCAAAACTTAGACTAACTTTACCCTTGGAGCCTCGCTCTATTTATACAATCCCATGGTCCGCAGAACATGGGTAGGATGACACACTTTACATTAATTTACATATCTTAGGGCAGACAACCCTAGACTCTCACACTCTGTGCCCACATTTTTTGGGGTCTTTACATTACCCTTGACCAAAATTCGGGCTTCAAGCCCCCAAAACATGCTATGGGGGCTCTTTTCAGTATACAGTTATGCCCTTTGGACTTAAGAATTCCCTTTTGATATTTTCTAGGGTGGTAGTTGCAGCCTTTAAGGAATTTATTTTGGGGCTCTTTTCAGTATACAATTATGCCCTTTGGACTTAAGAATTCCCTTGTGATCTTTTCTAGGGTGGTAGTTGCAGCCTTTAAGGAATTTATTTTGGAGGTCTACTTTGATGATCGAATGATGTTTAGGTTAGTTAAAAAGCACATTTCAATTCTTCAGCTAATGTTGGATACTTATAGGAAGTATCAAATCGCCCTAAATTTGTACAAGTGTATATTTTGCGTACCATATGGGATACTTTTGGGAAATGTTGTTTGTAAGCAAGGTTTGATGGTGGACCCTACTAAAATTGTGGTAATTATCAATTTGGCTCCCTCGTGGAATGTAAAATAACCGCGTGCAACATTGGGCCATACATGATACTATAGAAAGTTCATTAAGTCATACACGTAGATAATTGCACCCATGGAAAAATTATTGAAGAAAGATGCAACATATTGCTGGGATGATGATTGCTAGAAAAGATTAGATGTTTTAAAGGAAAATATAGTTACAACACCTATTCTAGTGTTCCCTGATTGGAAGAAACAATTTCATGTACATGTAGATGCATTCTACATAACATTAGGAGCAATTTTAACCCAACCAGACATAGGAGATATCGACTATCTGATTGCATTTGCGAGCAGAAAAATGTCTAAGGCAGATAAGAATTATTCAACCATGGAGCAATAAGGGTTGGCAATGGTATATGCGCTCCAAAAGTTGAGGAATTATTTGTTGGGTGCGAAGTTTATATTTGAGTACATTGTCTCTAGTTTTGGTTTCCCTAGATTTTGATGAGTGGTAGGGGTTCACATTTCTTGAATGAAATGATTGATACTTTTCTAAAATAATTCCAGATGTATCATCAGAAAAGCACGCTATACCATCCTCATGAAAATGGAATAATTGAAGCTTTCAATAAGATCCTGGAGAATGCTTTCACAAAGATCTGTAATATCAATAGGAATGATTGTGATGTGTGCATACCAGTTGTTCTTTGGGCATATAGAACTACCTGTAAGAAGTTGTCTGGACAAACACCATTTTGACTAGTTTATGGACAAGAAGCGGTGATGCCAATGGAATACATACTGCCCAGTTTGAGGATTGTTGCAGTCATGGAGATGGAAGATCATGATATAATGGAGGAACACCTCAAGTAGATACTTGGGTTATAAGAAGATAAATTCTTGGAAGGTTTTCATTAGTAGGTGCAGAAGGCTAGAGAAAAGGTGTGGCATGATCGCCACATTAAGAAGAGCACCTTTAAAAATGGTGATTTAGTGCTTTTGTATGATAACAAGTTTACTAATGTCCCAAGAAATTTTTATATGCATTAGATGGGACCATACATCGCCAAAGGGACTACAAATGGAGATGCATTTCAGCTCGTGAAGCTGAATGGGGAGATATTTATAGGAAGAATGAATTCTATCTAGTTAAAGTTGTAGAGGGGTGATCCCGCCCCTAGACAATGACTACATGAATGCAGGACAGTCTTAGTACTTCAGGTAGTTGGAAGGAAGTAGAGGAATATAAACCACTCTCCCTAGAGAAAATATTGAGCTGCACGATGGTTAGGAGACAAGTGTAGATGGGAGTTGCGACGAACGAGCTATGCTACCAAGGTGGGTCCCACACAACCTTGCCAGAAATTGACTGTTGGAAGTACTATAGATTATTGGATGGCTCTTTTCCTGTTAAAGGGAGTGAGGGGAAAGCATTTAAGAAGCATATCTTTGGAAATCTACCCGCAAAATAGCATTAATGAGGGTGATCTGGAGGGAATAGATGGATTTGAATTCAAAAAGGGCTATAAATACAACATCTCGCTCCACAATTGGACACTTTTCTTCTAGAGAGATTGTCTTGAAATTTTGCACCTAAGATTGAGCATAACATGCAATTGTATGTCTGGACAATATTGGAAAGAGGTAGAGTGGGAGTTTTTGCAAAAGGGGCTTGGGTTTGAGGGAGATTTGTTCGAGTTGTAGAAGAAACTCTTATGGGAGAGCCTTAACAAAGATGACTGAAACAACACCAGTCCCTACCACAACACCTAACTTGTCGAGGCCAAAACCTGCTGCCTCCATAGCAGGAGAGTAAAAACTAAAAAAGCCACAATAAGTCACAGTTCGGCAATCACCATGAAAAATCCCAATTGAGATCAGAAAGAAGGGTCGTATGGATAAAAATAAGTAGCTTACATAATGCTAGGACCTGGATGAAGAAGAGATGACTATGGGGATTGAAAATATCAATGCAGAGGACATAGAGCCAATTTATTGGCTACCACCATATATACCCCCTAGGAAATAAACTACCAAAGTCACTAAGGACCTAGAATCACTGAAATTCAAGGTATGCATGCCATTGCTGCTAGAGGAAGTACCTATTGAGGGCGACTTGTTGGCCCGGGTGCCCTTTCTGAAGATGGAGGATTTGGATTTGGGTGATCATGTGAAGTTTCTGTAGTTAGAACCAAGTAAATTGTTGAAATCGATCTACTACGAGGAGGTGGGCGTCACAAGGCTTGAATTAATGAAGTGGGCAACTGGTATTGAGCACGCAGGGTTGCTCAACATGCTGTATGTCCCACAGTTTAGCCATAACAACATTAATACCATATGTGTGTGTCAATTATTGGCACTGGTTCATGATGGGTGACTTTGGCTGGGAGGGCCCATCCTAATTAATGATATGTTGGTCCACATAATCACAACACTACCTTATCAGGGCGTGAACCCCACAGATACTTTTGTGGGGAAGTTGTAGGAGAAGAATCTCATGGATCAGATGAAGAGCGACTTTAGGTTGGTCAATAAGTCACGAGGCTATGCCATTATTTCTATATCATATGAAGTTGTGATGTTTGTTGCACAGATTTTGGTAGGCAAAATAATGCGAAAGTGTCATGCCGATGAGGTGCTGACACTAGTGGTATCCTTAGCTGCATAGTGTAGCCAGGGGGTCCAATTCAATTGGGCAAAGTACCTTTGCTAAGAATTCTTGGATGATTTCCGTGAAGCCTAGGAGGATGGAAAATAATTCCACTACACGTGGTTACTATTATTGATTGCGATGGTAGCTTGGAGGATGCTTGAGGATTTCTAGTTCCCAACTTCAGATCTAGACTTATGTGAAGCTGAAAAATTTACTTTGGTGTGGGAAAAGAAGGACCCTGACCATATCGTTAAAAACAAGATGTTTTGGGTATTGTTTGAATCAGATTTTCGTATGGGGATCAACCAACGGCCACAGTTTCTGCCTAGTATACATGCGCAATATAAAGATGTAGAAGACTTCAAAGCATATTTTCATAATTTGTCCATGGGCGTGAAGAAGGATGTCACAAGAACATGGCACAATTTTCCTTATTTAGTCGTGGAGGATGATATTATGGGGTCATCAGCCAATGGTTGAGCGATTGGCTCACCCCATCTTGCGAAGCCGCAGGAACAAGTAAGGTCGCAAAACTAGAAATAGGGAAAATAGAAGTTGCATCAGAGGCCAAGAAGTACAAAGAGAAAGAAGCACTAAAGGCTTCTAAGAAAGAGAAGGAAGCACAAAAGGAAAAATATGCATAGGAAACAACAACGTAGGTCACCATTGACCTCGAAGAGTTGGATACAGAGCACACATATGTTGAATAGAAATCACAGATTAAGAGGAAGGGGGCGCAGACACCTATGTTGGATTGGAGGACTTAGAGTTCCCCTTCAAGATCAAGAAGAGACAGAAGCATAGTTTGACGGGACCACACAAGAAGTAGAAGTCTGGTAAGTCTGTGGGTATTGAACCATTGGTCCTCACCAAGGGGGATCTTGATGAGATAGGTGATGTTGTCCACTCCACAACAGAAGACATATGGGGCCACATAGAGGACTAGTACAAGAAGGTACTGGACAAAGCACAACAGGGCCTAATAGAATTCCAGGTCCAGACAAGAGTGATCCAGGCGAGCATGGTTCAAGTGAGCATGGGTCAAGCGAGCATGCATTAGGCGAGTGGGACATCAAAGGAAAAAATGACAACATACCTCCACACAGTAATGCTACTAGAGGGTTCGTTGCATGTTGAAACAATTGAGGATCAGGCCAGGTTGTTGTATATGACCAACTTGAGTATCAACATTGCAGTATTGCCTATCTAGACCTTGCACAATCTTCACCAAGGAATTTCAAACGAGCTCAGTGTCTGGGAGAAAATAGCTCTGTTGATTATCGATGAAGTAAATACTAACAATCAACATTTTTTTGTAGAAAGAGTGTAGGCATTACAGGCCTACGATGAGGTGATGTATTGTAATCAACATCTAGAGGAAACCCTTACCCAAGTGTGCAATGAGCTCCCTAAGCTCCAAATTCCAGCCGAGGCGGCCTCTGTGGAGAAAATTCATAAGTTAGTTATTGCAGGGAAGGAATCCAAGGAGGAAATAAGAAAGGTGCAGTTTGAGCTATAGCTGCAGATTTTAGATCTTCCAATGAAGCTGGAGCCAACCACCCCTCTAGAGGTTAGAGAACAACACAAAGCTACCATTAAAGTAGATATGACAACTCTGGCCATTGTAGTCAAGGATTGCAGCCAATTATTTGAGAAGACAATGGAAATGTGAGCCTCTCTACAAGAGAACCCACACTTTCAGAAGATCGAAGCAGACATCTGTGATAGATAATTGTAGTTTGATGAGATATGAGCAACAGTGCAGACCCTTACACCTATGCAAAGGTTTGCCAGACTTTAGGAAGGAAAGACTCTACAGGCACAAATATATGAGTTACACCGAAAGGCATCCATAATTGTAGTGCAAACATAGTCGTGGGCTAATGAGGTAAGGCAATTGTCTCATACCATCGAGGGTAAGCTAAAGGCACTTCAGCAGACACAAAGGATGATGGGCCTTGTAGTCGAAGGTCCAACGATGGAGAAATTTGTTAACGAAGTTCACCAGGTGACTGCACAGGGAACAACAAATCTTCAAGCATTGAAAATCACATTTAGTGGCCTACGAGAAAAAGTTGAGGGAACACCAGCAGAGTGACTCGGGACGAGTCATGACTTTGTGTTGGGGGCTTCTTGGGACGGGATCCCCTGGGTCAAATTTTGTTAAGTTTTGTTAAATTTGTTGTAAAGTATCCACATTTTTAGGAGCAGAGCATGAGTAACACAGGTCAATAAGAGTCAAAGGGGATTTAGGAAGGTAAAATCCCCTTAGTTTGTTAAAATCAAGTTGTTTTGAGACCTGCCCATGGATTCATCGACCATGGTATTGTAATGAAGAAAGAGTAGAAAGGAAGTCATAGAAGAGTCATAGGAAAGGAATAGGAAGTGAATGAGTTGAGTATGAATTTTTATACTTTGTACTTGGGTGAATGGAAACACTCCTGTAGTTGTGTGCACAGAGACCTTGGCAAGTCTGCAACTGAGTGCGTGGGCCCCTACAGGTGTGTGCGTAAGGTTGGAAAGAGTTATAACTGAGAATCTGAAGCATAATAAAGACATATTTTGAAGTGATATCTATGTGACTGTGTATTACTATTATTCTTGAAGTTGTTGTATTTATTAACTATTGAATGCATTTAAAACACTTAATAGATTTGCGAAGACATAGATCTGCTTATTTATACAATGTTATGCATGTTCAGCGTAATAGGCGAAGGACAAAAATCTGTTAACTGTTAATTACTGTAAGTTATGGTTTCAAAGTTTAGGGTTCGTGAAGGTCAAGATAAATCCCTAGATCTACAAAAAACACATCGCATAGACCTATGGATGCAGAAACATGGTTCTAGAATTCCCTAATATTGCCTTGGGTGAGACTGTAGCTTGCACTACGTGGGTTGTTACCGAAAGGGTCAGTAGTGTAGGGTTTTGTTGGTTAGTGCAACTAACTCCAAACTTGGGACCATCCCCCATCAATCCAACAATGCACATCACCCTTGTGACCACTACCTATGTAAGTCGTCTCGATGAATTTCCTCTAACATCTTGTGTAGAACTCTCCACAACTTAAATTGTGCATATCACTCAAAACCCTGACCATTTTCATGAAGTTTTGGGGCTTGTTGCACAAACCTATAATATTTATCCTTTGTTACCCTTGAAAACTATTGATTAGATTCATCCCTAGTTTCATTAATAGTAGAGCCATGAATGAGAGACTTCACCGCATACTCATTCTGAGAAGTATGTGGCCATTGGTTAACCTTTGCAGGCTCGGTTCCCTCTACCCAATATTATGTCATCTGATAATATTCAATGATGGTCCTCTTTACAATTGATAAACTTGATCCAGGTGGATATTGGTGGCCACCCTCCTATTCCACTTGGACCCCCACAACTGTTTTTTTTTTGTTTTTTGTTTTTGTTTTGTTTTTTGTTTTTTGTTTTTTTGGTTTTTTTTTTTTGTTTTATTGTTTTTTTTGTTCTGTTTGTTTTTTTTCCTTAATTATAGCACAATTTACTATTTTTGGTATTTTTCAGGTCGTGAACTTCCGGAGCCACTTTGAGACCCTAAACGACATTGTTTGGGAAAATAGGAAAGCATGAGGCTTTAAGTAATTTTTATACTTCAAATTTGTAGTCTTCAGATATACCTTTCTAACAAGGTATTGTGCATGTCAAATGGAGATCGTATGCCAAAGTTACCACCCCGGGAAGTTGTTGTGCCAATTTACCTAAACGGGGCCCATAGTTTTGGCGCTTCATCTTCTAGGGTTAAGTTTTTGGATGTTTAGGGTTTTCCAATGTTTCTCAATAATAAATAGGCCTTCGAGCCTCATTGTAACATAGTTCAGAGGCATTTACTTGCTGCATCTTTTCCCATAGATAAGGTACCATTTCTCGAGCTAGTTTATTTCCATTTTTGTATGTAAGCATATTTCAGTTCTTTGATATTAGTGAAATGAAGTTTTATTTCTGTTGTATGTCTGTGTATATGTGTATTTATGTATTTGCTGTTTTCCTACGTAAGTTCAAATTAGTGGTATCAGATTGGTCTACTCTTTATTTGTTTTTCCTTGCATGTCCCCAACGAGGTCAGGGTATAAGGAGTTAGGGATCGAACTGGTTGAACCTTTGCATGACTAGCCTCGCAAACCCCGAAGACCTCCCATGGCAGAAGAAAAGAAATATGAGGGGGTAGGAGATGCTTTCAAAATGTTGCTCGAGGAAGCCCTCGAGTGACAAAGGAACGCGATGATGGATAACTTTGCCAGATACTTCGACAACTACCCACACATGATGCATCTTCATCCAACAACCACTCTGGAGGCACCATTTATTTTCAAGTAAAATTTAACTTTTATTTTCCGATATCTGAGGGGTAGATAGATGCAGACACCATAGATAGATGGTTAAATCTGTTGGAAGGATATTTTTTAGTTCATGACTTTTCCAATCTGGAAAATATTATTGGTGGGAAACCTACTGTGAACAAAATGATGAGAGGGAATCCTCACTATTTTCAGTCACACCCACTTGGAATTATTTTCGAGATGCCATCATGGAACAATATTAACTTGTCAGGAGATATGAAGATAAATACATAAAGTGGACCATTCTATGGCAAGGAAGGGACCAAGATGTTCTAGAGTTCAAAAATGTTTTCCATACCCTTCGTACAAAGCTCGGTGTAAAGGATTATGAGCGGCGTTTGGTACTCAAATACTGCGACTGTCTACACAAGTACATCTAGGATGAGATGGAGTTCCTAGAAATCTCCTCACTTGGTTCTACCTATCAATACCCTGTCAAGATCGAGCATAAATTTAAACAAAAGAAGTGAGACTTTGGATCTTTAATCTAAAGTAAGGGAAAGGTTCCCCTAAGCTGTAGAAAAAAGCACAAAGACAAGGTGGGGTGACCTAAGAAAACTCGCTGAAGCCACGAGTTAAGAACAACACCACGAAGAAAAGGAAGGACACAGGGAAATGGTGTGAGTTCCATAAGATCCCTGCTCACAAAACAAGTGAGTGTCAAGCTAAGCAGTCACTCATGGCTGAGCTGAAGGCTTTTGAATCAGATTCATGTTTTGACTGTGAGTTAGAAACCGACAAGGGGAATGACAAAGGGAAGCATATTATCGACGTGGAGCCTAGTGCCACCATTGCCACCACCAAGATCCAGAAGGATGAGCCCAGAGATCTAGAGGAGGGGGAACAACCCTTTCACTCATAGATGTGGGTGAAGGGTTCCCCACTGTAGTTCATTGTCAACAGTGGGATCCAAAAGAATTTCATTTCAACATAGGTTTCGAAGTGGTTGGGCCTACCGACCACACCACACCACACAGTGCCACCTTCCCTACAACATCAAGCCCTTCACAAATGTGGTATTATGTGATGTTGGTCATCTTGAAGTTTGTGATGTATTATTAGGATAACCATACTTGTGGAAGCGACATGTTGTGTATGATGGTAGGCCTCACACTGTTATTATTAATTTTTGTGATAAGTTGTACATGGTACCAAAGGTAGCACAATCTATTGCCATTTCTTTGATCACTGTGAATAAATGCAATAAGATCATTTCCTAGATCAAGAAATTTGTTTTCCTTATGATTCTCCCTGAGGGAAGGAAGAATATTGTGTTCACAACCTCTAGAAAAGGATCCTCCACACAACAACAACAGGTGGACAAGGTTGTGGAGGAGTACAAGGACATGTTCACCTCACCCAAAGGGGTACCTATACAATGTCAGGTCAAGCACTCCATCTATCTGACCCTGGGCGAGCTGCTACCCAATGGACTGATCTATTGATGCTTTGTTCTGGAGAATGATTAAAAAAAGAGTAGGTTTAGGAGTTGTTACAGAAAGGGAACATCATGCCAAGTTTATCACTCTGTGGGACCCTGATCGTGTTGGTATAGAAGAAGGATGGGACTTGGATAATCTGTATTGATTATCGGGCATTAGACAAGATCACTAATCAGAACAGGTATCTAATCCCATAGATTGATGACATGCTGGACCCGTTTAACGGGCTAAATATTTCAGCAAGATTGAATTGAAGTCTGGTTATCACCAGGTACCAATCAAACCCTTTGATGTATGGAATATTTCCTTCAAATCCAAGGAGGACCTCTTTGGATGGCTAGTCATGACTTTCGGTTTGAAAAATGCCCCCGCAACATTCATGTGGCTAATGGATGACATCTTACGAACCTTCACCAACTAATTCATGGGGATGTATTTGGATGACATTTTGATCTTTAGCTAGAGTTGAGAAGAGCACCTCCACCATATTCGACAAGTCCTCCAAACCTTGTGACAATACGAGTTGTGTGCCAATTTGGAGAAATGCACTTTTGGTATGACCCAGGTTCAATATCTGGGGTAAATTATTGATGAGCGAGGTGTGCATGTCGACCTAGCTAAGATATAAGTCATCCAGGATTGGTTGAACCTCTAACGAGATGTTGGGAAGTACATCAGATCATGCACTTCCTATGCCATTTCCAAACTGACCATCAAGAAGAAAGGCCTATATACTCCTCTGCCTACTCCTAGTTGACCTTGGGAATCCATCTCCATGGATTACATGTTGGGATTTCCTTCTACTAAGCATGGAAACGACTACATTTTCATTGTTGTCGACATATTCTCTAAGATGGCCATTCTGGTGGCCTGCAAGAAGAGTATCACAACATAAGCCACTGCTAATATCTTCTTTGAACAAGTGTGGCTACACATTGGGATCCCACAGTCCATTATCTTAGATCAGGACAACAGGTTCTGAAGTACATTTTGGTCAAGTCTCTAGCCAATTTTGGATACCAAGATCACTAAGTCCATGGCTTTCCTTCTCCAAATTGATGGCCAAACAAAGGTCGTCAACAAGATTGCGCACATTCTGCGCATGTATAACTTGAAGCTTCCACCCACATGGGATTAAAGCCTCCCCTATGCCCAACATAGCTACAACAGAGCTCTCTGTAGCTCAACTAGCCACAACCCTTTTCAGGTGGGATTGGGATTCTAGCCACTATGTCCCATTGTTGTGGCCATCCCATTTTCAACTACTACGTGTTGAGATTGCAACAAGATGATGGAGCTTAGTGAAAAGAGTCGCCTTCACTAAGTGGGCCCGCAGGCTATTTTTGGCGCAAGTCTATTTTTAGACTATGTCTATTTTTAGACATATGGATTATGTCTATGGATTGCAGGTTGTTGTTTATGGATGATTGATCAAGTTGGGAAAAATAGATGGACTTCTATTTTTGATGAAAGTGTGAGTGATCAAGTCTATTTTTAGACTGGCTGTCAAAAATAGAAAAAGTCAAATATTATTATCTCACAATAATATTTGGACTATAAACTTAATCTTATTCTCTTGGAGCACTTCAGTTTGAGCTACGGATGTGGCACATGCAATTTCATGAAGGAAATACGCTTTTCTTATGAGTTAGTTGAGTTGTTGCATGCATGACTTCAGTTAGAACTCAAGTGAGTTGAGTTTAGTGGACTGGAGGTGCAGTGATGGAGTTGTGTTCAGTTTAGCTTTGTTAAACTGGTTGTATTTAGTCTAACTGGCAAATAGACTAGAGATGAGTTGGGTGAATTAGTTATTAATTAATTCACAAGTTATTAACTCATAATACAACTAATGAATACATCAGTTAACTCAGTTGCATGTCAGTGCATGTTCAGTTCAGCAGGGACAGGTTTTAGAGAATCAGATTGCTATCAGTTGTGACTATAGTTGTGCATCAGATCTTGCACAATCAAGGGATTGAGTATGCCAATGAGTTTGCCTACGTATTTTCCCACATTGTAGCTTGTGCTCACGTGATTTTTACAAGTAAATACGTGGTTGCCTTGGAATTATCATCAGTTCTTGAGCAGGTATTGAGCAGTGGAGGCAGGCAAGCAGCGAAGGATATTTGAGCCAGTGATTGATTCAGATCTGAGTTGTATTGTGTGTAACAGAGGTGGAGATACTTGTGAGAAGTATTATGGTGTGTAATGTTACATGACTCAATCATTAATATACAGATAGTTGGGGTTTTTAGCGAGATGCTTTCCCCGGGATACATACTGTGTTAATGTGTGAATGCTCTTGATGTTTTATTGTTATTGATGCTGCTATATTGATGATCAACGTAGAGGAGCTTATGTATTGTGTATGTTTTCCGCAATAGTACATGATCAGGATAATCTCTGTTGAATATGTGTTAAATTATTCAAAATTTCTACAGAAATTACTAAGTTTTCTTGAAAATAACTTAGTTTAAAGAGTAGATCAAAATGAAAATAACTTTACACAAGAAATGTGGCTTCTAAAGGCAATAAGGACCAACATAAAACCTTGAATTCTTTCATAATCACAACTGGTGAAGGGATGTT
>APFE030408889.1:56291-127843 GCA_000404065.3 Pinus taeda | reverse complement strand
TACTAAGTTTTCTTGAAAACAACTTAGTTTAAAGAGTAGATCAAAATGAAAAGAACTTTACATAAGAAATGTGGCTTTTAAAGGCAATAAGGACCAACATAAACCTTGAATCTCTCTTATAAACACACCTTGTGAAGGGAGGTTAGTAATGAGTTATGAATCAGGAAAAGGGAAGTTAGACATGCTTCACTATGTTGTTTTCCTTGTATTTGATTAGCAAAATTCAGCTTGGAAGGAACACCACTTCTGAAACCCCATCTACCTACCCAACTATTTTGCCTAGCATTTTTTGTTTCTTCTTGGAGGGTGCACTTGGACTTGCAGACCCTTTATGTGCTTTTTCTTTTCCATTGGCTTTTTCCTTTGATTTCCTATCTAGCACTACCCTTATTTCTTCCAAGGCCCCAGATTAAGCAGTTGGGAACCTTAGTTTCTCTGCCTAACTACTGATCTGCCAAGATTAAACAGTTCGAACAGATTTATTTCTCTATTCTACAACAGAAAATTTAAACATGGCATGATCTAGATTAGACTGTTGGACCATCCATCACAACTTTAATAGACATGAAGGCATGTACACACCTTTTTTTTCCTTGAAAATATGGGATCTTTGTACCACCAAAGCAGAGCATATTTGGCATTTGATTTTGCCAATCATGAAATATGATACCTATTGGTATAGGTATCCAACAAAAAGTACCCAAGTATGTGGATGTTGTTGAGAGCGCACTCAAAACCCCACTCCTCCCAGATGGAGTTCTATTTGAGGTTTTAGTCTTGGGCCGCATACCCATGATGAAATTTGAAGATTGGGACCTTGCGGACAGTGAAAAGTTCCCACATTTGGAGACTAGCCAACTTATGAAACAAAGCAAGGAGGGGTCAGTTACAGTGGTACAACCACGGAAATGGCTAAGTGGGATGGAGGAGGCTGGGCTACTCCACCTACTATGGATTCCACACTTTCATCGAGCACAAATCACGATATTCATCATTAGGAACCTACTTTTCCTAGTGCATGATGGGTACTTTTGGCTGGAGGAGCTAATTCTCATCACGACAGAGCTTATTCATAGAATTTCTTTCCTTCCCTATATGGGAAGGGACCTCAAGGAAATAACTGGTGAAAGCAGAGACTTGGTGTGCGCAGAAGCCATGAAGAAGAAATATAGGTTGGAGAACAAGCAAAGGGGCTATGTCATTATTAGCATTCAAGACAAGGGGGTGCACATAGCTACCCAGCTGCTGGCAGGAAAAGTGATGAGAAAATGTCATGGAAACAAGGTACCAGCAAGAGTTGTCGCGTTGGCCGAACAATGCATCGAGCAGGTAGAATTCAACTGGACGCAGTTCCTCTCTGAGGAGTTCTTGACGAACTGCAAGGAGGCCGAGGAGTAGGGTAAGATCTTCCACTACGCATCGTTTCTCTTATACATCTTATTGGGTATAGGGGAATTGCTAGAGCACAATCAACTTCCTCCTCTTAACCAACACTTGCTAGAAGTAGTGAAATACATGTCACTATGGGTGACAAGGCATGCCACCCAAATCCGCGAGATCAAGAACTTCTGGGTACTAATGGAGGTGAGCGTACGAATGTGGATCAACAAATGACCACACTTATCCCCCATGGTATACGATAGTCTATAGAGCTCTGCAGACTTTAAGGCCGATATGCACAATGTGTATATCAGAGCACAGAAGGATCTGGAGTAGAAATGTGCCAAACTCCCCTTCATCGTGATTGATGACATTCTTTTCGCAGTGCTTGACTCATGGCCACCCAAATGGCGTGCCCTAGATTGGGAAGCACACGATGAGGCACCGATACAAAGACATAAGCATGCCACCAAGTTGCTAGCACGACAAAACTGAAACGAGCAGTTCACCGAGGAGGTAAGGGCGTCCCATGAGGTAGTGAAGAACGCCACAGAGCAGACGAGGATCACCAAAAAAGCAACAGCAACTGGGGCCACCACGACATAGGAGGCAAGAGGCCCAGACCTTACCATAGAACAAGGGATAGATGATATGGTGGAAGGCACAGACCCAAGCACAACCTCTACAAAATTGAAATGACTGCACGGTACGGAACGAAGAGGGCCATGAAAGAAGACCACGGCTTTCAAATTGGATGGGGAGTCTATTACACTAACAGAGGGTGATCTATATGACATCAACAACATAGTTCATGAGGTCACCAGGGAAGCACTCCAAGAAGCAATGATGGAGTAGCAGAATGTGTTGGGGGCACTCAGGGCACAACTGCAGGGACTACAAGTGCGACTCCCACAAGAGGGAACAGTAGCTGTCTATGGTGCCACGAGAGCATTAGCAATAAAGCAGTTGTTGGGAGCCAAAACGGCCAACACCATTGTGCTACTAGAAGGAGCACTAATAATGGCCAGCATGGAGGATAGAGCAATGGAAGGACAGATCAAGGGACTTGACCTAAACTTGGCTGCCCTTTCGGTAGGCAATTCCCGGAATCGCCCTACCACCGGTCAGGTGGGGGTGTGGGCCACAGGGGTAGCGTGTGACTTGAAATCACCCTACCACCGGTTGGGCGGGGGTGCAGGCCGCGTGCCTCGGAATCGCCTTGCCGCCAGTCGGGGGGGCATGAGCCGCGTCCCTTGGAATTGGCCTGCCATTGGTCAGGAGGGGGCGCGAGTCGCCGGGGTGGCGCCTGCCTCGGCTGCGCCACCCTGACAGCCCGCAACCCCACCCAATCAGCGACAGGGTGATTCCCGTAATCGTCCTGCCGCCAGTCAGGCACGAGCGCAGGTCGCCGGGGTGGCGCGTGCCTTAGAATCGCCCTGCCACCAGTCGCGTGGGGTCTGGGCCACCAGTGTGGTGCCTACCTTGGCCATGCCACCCCGGTGGCTAGTGCCCCCGCCTTACTAGCGGCAAGGCAATTTCGGGAATCACCCTGCCGCCAGTCAGGCGGGGCCAGGGGCCACCGCGGTGGCGCCTACCTCGGTCGTGCCACCCCAACAGACGGTGCTCCTGCCTAACCGGCTGCAGGACGATTCTTGGAATTGCCCTGCCACTGGTGGGGCGGGGCCATGGGCCGCCGAGGTGGCACAACCTCCACAATCGCGTTGCCGCAAGTTCGGCAAGGACACAGGCTCGGTCGGGTGAGGGCACGGGCTGCTTGGGTGGTGCGGCCTCCGAAATTTCCCTGCCGCTAGTTGAGTGGGAGCGTGGGCCGCCGGTGTGGTGCCTGCCTTGGTCGCGCCACCCCGGCAGACCATGCCTCCACCCAACCGGTAGCAGGGCAATTCTCGGAATCACCCTGTCGCCGATCGGGCGGGGCTGCCTGCCTCAGCCGTGCCACCCCGACGGCCTGCGCCCTTACCCGACCAGTGGTAGGGCGATTTTGGGAATCGCCCTGCCGTCGGTCGACTGGGGGCGCGGGCCACCGAGGTGGCACCTACCTCGGTCGTGCCACCTGGTGGCCCACGCCCCCACCTGACCAGTAACTGGGGCGATTCTCGAAATTTCCCTGACGCCTGTCGAGCAGGGGCACCTTGCCTCGGCCGCGCCACCCCAGCGGCCTGGCCCCCCGCCCGACCGGTGGCAGGGATATTCCGAGAATCACCCTGCCACCAGTCGGGCAGGGGCCGGGCCGCTAGGGTGGCACCTGCCTTGGCCGCGCCACCCTAGCGGCTCGTGCCCCCACCCGCCTGGTGCCAAGGCGATTCCTAGAATTTCCCAACCACATGGTGAAGTGGACCGTCGAGGTGGCACGTACCTCGAAATTACCTTATCGCTAGTCGGGCAGGGGTGCAAGCTACCGAGGTGTGACTGCCTCGGCTACGCCACCCCAGCGGCCCGCACCTCTGCCCAACCAGTGGTAGGGTGATTCCCAGAATCGCCCTACCACCAGTCGGGTGGGGGCGTGGGCCACAGGGGTTGCGTGGCCGAGGCAAGCGCCACCCCGGCAACCCGCGACCCTACCGCCAATCGAGCAGGGGCGCCGTCCTCGGCCATGGCACCCCAGTGGCCCACACCCCTGCCGCCGGGGTGGCGCAGCTGAGGTAGGCACCACCCTGAGAGCCCGTGCCCCCACTCGCTCAACGGCATGGCGATTCTGAGTGATCCCAAAATCGCCCTGCCACTAGTCGGGCAGGGGCGTGGGCTGCCAAGGTGGTGTCGAGGCAATCACCCTACCGTCGGTCCGGCGGGGATGAGGGCCACCGCGGTGGCGCCTTCCTGTGCCGCGCCAAGCCAGTGGCCCACTCCCCCGCCCAATCGACGGCAAGGCGATTCCCAGAATCACACTGCGGCCAGTCGGGCAGGGGCACGGGCCACCAGGGTGGCGGAGCCGAGGCAGGCGCCACCCCGGTGGCCTGCGCTGCTAGTCCGGTGGGGTCATGGACCGCCAAGTTGGCACCTCCCTCCGTGATGCCACCCCAATGGCCATTGCCCCCACATGACCAGCAGCAACGCGATTCCTGGAATTACCCTACCGCCAGTCAGGCAGGGGCACCTGCCTCGGTCGCGCCACACCGGCGGCTTGCGCCCTAGCCCGACCGACAGTAGGGTGATTTCGGGAATCACCCTGCCGCCTATCGGGCGGGGGCGTGGGCCGCTGAGGTGGTGCCTGCCTCGGCCTCGCCACCCCAGCGGCCCGCACCCATACCTAACTGGCGGTAGGTCGATTTCTAGAATCGCCCTGCCACTGGTCGAGTGGGGATGCGAGCCGCCGGTGTGGCGTGGCCAAGGCAGGCACCACCTCAGTGCGCCCGCGCCCCCGCCAACCGACAACAGGGCGATTCCGAGAATCGCCCTGCCACCGATTGGCGGGGGGCACCTGCCTCGGCCGCGCCACCCCGGCGGCCCATGCCCTTGCCCGACTGGTGCCAGGGCGATCCCAAGAATTGCCCTACCACCAGTTTGGCGGGGGCGCGGGCCACCAGGGTGGCACGGCCGAGACAAGAACCCCCCTGTCACCAGTCGGGCCGGGGCATGGGCCACCGAGGTGGTACCTGCCTCCATCATGCCACCCCGACGGCGAGGCGATTCCAAGAATCGCCCTGCCGCTAGTCAGGTAGGGACGCGGCCTCCAGTTTGGCGAGGCCGAGGTAGTCGCCACCTCGACAGCCCACGCCCCCACCCTTCTGCCGCCTGTCGGGCGGGGCCGCGGGCCACCAGGGTGACGGGGCCTGCGGGTGGTGCCACGTCACCCAGGCAGCCCGCACCCCCGCTCGACAGATGTCAGGGCATTTCTGGCTGGTCGAATGGGGGCACGGGCCACCGAGGTGGTGCCTAACTCGGCCATGCCACCCCGACATCCAATTCCCCGCCTAACTGACGGTAGGGTGATTCCAGGAATTGTCCTACCACCCATGCGAAATCACCCTACCGCCGGTCAAGAGAGGGCGCGAGCCACCAGGGTGGCACCTGCCTTGGCTACGCCACCCCGGTGGCCCACGCCCCCGACTGACTGGCCGGAATTCTAGCTCAAGTAAGTTTTATTAAGTGGAATTGAATTTCAATATGTTATTTTTTAGTTAATATGTCATTGTACTAATTTAGTTCATTATTTCTTTTGTGCTTGATTATTAGGTACAACACTAGCATGTTGCCTTCAAAAAGAAATAAATTTCATTGCAATTGAAAATGATCCAATACAGTGCAATTTCATTCAGCAAAGAATTAATGCTCTTCAATTTCTTCCATATGCAATGCAAGAAATTGAGTTGAAGAAAGGGGACTTTAGTGAATCACGTGTGGCAAAAGAGGCAAAGGAACCCCAACCACCATTACATGGAATGTTTGGAAAGACATACATTGGGAGATTCACAGACATCAAAGATCCATTAGAAGAGGAAAATGAGCAAAAGGAAATAGAAAATATTGTGGAAGAAGACAATGATGAAACTCTAGAGGACTAAGAGTTTGGATTACGTGACAGTTTTGATTAAATTTAAGTTATGCTTGTAAATCAAGCTTTGAAATGTCTTGACTTTGACAATTTATGAGAAGAATAAACAGTCAATTAGGTTTGGTATACGTTCAGTATTTCTAATATGTGATTTTCACATTGATTTTTAAGTTAATCATAATTCTTTCAAAAAAAAGTGATTATTATTATTTTTTTGACATGAAATTCAAAATATATATATATATATATATATATATATATATTATATATTATAGATATAGATATATATATATATTATATATATATATATATATTATATATATATTATATGATTTAACCATTTTTAGTTAAAATTAGCGTATAAAAATTGTGATTTTGACATGTCAATTCTAGCAAAAAATTATCAAATTTACAAAATAATTATTTACATTTTATACATTAGAAAATTTAAATCCAAAAAACAAGTCTTTTAAAAAAAGGGTGTGATGTAGAATACTCACTTTTTTAAATCAACATGAAAATCACTACCATTCTAAAACATAATGTACATAAAAAAAAATTAAAGTGCCAAAAACTATGCTCTAAAAAAAACATGTGTGTTATGTATCACCCCTTTTAAAAATCAGGTCACTTTTTTGCTATCTCTATGAAACGAGTAACAATATCAATTCCCGTTTCAAAGTTTACATTGATGTTACTAAATGCTAAAATAATACTTCCATTAAGATATTCAGATTGGGTAGACAATCTACTTCCAGTGAGAAAAAATAATGGTGAAATTAGATTATGTGTAGATTTTAGGAATTTGAATAAATCTTCCCTAAATAACAATTATCCATTACCTAAGATGGATCAATTACTTCAGAAAATTTCAGGAGCCCAGATAATTTTCATGTTAGATGGTTTTCCTGGATATAATCAAATTATGGCTAGTCCAAAGGATAGAGAAAAATCTGCATTTCCAACTCCATGGGGCACATTCATGTATAGTTAGATGCCTTTTGGGTTAACTAATGTTGGAGCCACATTTCAACGTGCTATGAACCTTACATTTGTAGGTAATACCAACAAATTTGGTTTTATTTATTTAGATGATTTAATTATTTTTTCCAATTCTAATGAAAAGCATTTGAAGCATTTGAGAAAGGCTTTTGACAAGTGCAAGAAATTTGGGATTTCCCTTAATCCCAAGAAGTCTTTATTTGCACTCCAAGAAGAAAGTTGCTCATCCACATCATTTCCAAAGAAGTAGTAGTCATTGATCCTAAAAGAGTCTCAGCAATTCAAGCACTCGTATTACCAATGAAAAAGAAGGAAGTCCAATCTTTCGTTGGAAAAATTAATTTTTTAAGAAGATTTATCCCTAACTAAACTGAAATAGCTAAGGACATAATTGATATGTTGAAAAAGAATCGTGAAATCAAATGGACTTTTCCTGCTAGGTATGCATTTGATCAGATTAAAAAGGCCATTGTAGAAGCCCCTATCTTAGCCAATCCATATTACTCTGAACCTTTCAGTGTCTTTTATTTTTCTTTTGAAACCATACTAGCTGATGTTATTTTGCAAAAGAATGAAGATGGAAATGACCAACCCATTGCCATTTTTAGAAAAGTTGTGAGAGATGTTGAGATAAAGTATGTCATCATTGAAAAACAAGCCTACTATTTAGTTCAAGCTCTGAAAGCCTTTAGAGTCTATCTCCTCTACTCTTCTATCATTGCCTATGTACCTAATAGTGTTGTCAAAATTGTTTTAACTTGACCCGACACTGATGGAAGGAGAGGGAGATGGATAACTAAAATTTTAGAGTATGACCTCATCCTCAAGACTACCAAACTCGTAAAGGGTCTAGGCTTGGTCAAGCTCCTTGTTCAATCCAATTCTAAGATCTTAGGAATTTTTTTTTTTGACATCCCAACTGAGAAGAATACATAAGAACCTTCTGCAAACCCCACATAGGAGAATCCACAAGAACCTTCTAAGAGCCGAACTGAGACGAATCCACAAGAATGCTCTAAAATCCCCACATAAGAGAATCCACAAGAACCTTTTGCATCATATGAGACAATTTTGATTCACATTAATGATTATTTTTTATCAGATTGGTACTTTAACATTGTGAACTTTCTTAGAGAATTTGAATGTCCATTTGAATTTAGCAGAGATCAACATAAAACACTGAAATTGAAGGTTGTAAAGTATTGTGTTTTGAATGAAAATTTGTACTCGAAGGATCCTCTTAATATCGTTCTACTTTTCTTAATAGAGAATAAAACATAAGGGATCCTTAATGAATTTCATGTAGGAATTTGTGGAGGTCATTATGCTTGGAGGGCCAGAGCATACAAGATCTTAAGGGCAAGACTTTATTGGCCTACTCAATTTTCATAGGTGGGAGTAAAGGTTAGGAGCTGTACACTGTGTCAAATGTTTGTTGCAACGAAGAGATTAGCATATCTTCCATTAGCTTCAGCCTTAGTCCAAGCACCATTCTATTAATTGGGATTGGATTTCATTGGTGAAATTCATCCTCCATCAAGAAGTCAACACATATGGATATTGACTACTACAGACTACTTTACCAAATGGGTAGAATCCATTCCATTCAGAAATGAAACTGATATTTTTGTTATCAAGATAATTGAATAATATATATCATCTATATTTGGATCATCCCAGCAAATAGTGACAGAAAATGCACAAGAATTCAACAATACTAATATTATTGAGTTCTGTCGGGAATATGAGATCTTGTTGCATCATTCTACACCATATTATCCACATGGAAATTGATTGGCAGAGTCCTCAAAAAAAAATTGGTTAAAGTAATAAATAAAACAATGGAGGATCATAAAAGGAATTGGGATCATCTTATTTATGCACTTTGGGCCAACATGATTTTTCCCAAAAGATCAACAGATAAATCCCCTTTTTAGATTGTTTATGGAAAAGATGCAATATTTCCCACACATTTAGATTTTCTTGTTTTGAATTTTTTGCAAGAGTTAAATGAAGAGGCTAATGACTTCTCTCGAAGAATATTCCATATCACATAATTTAATGAGGATAGATATGAAGTGCATTACAAGCTTAAGAAATATCAGAGTAAAATGAAAAGCTTGTTTGATAAGAAAGCCAAGGAAAGAGATTTCAAGAAAGGTGGTTTGGTACTAAGATGGGGTACTAGGACAGAAGACAAAGGATGGCCAACTTGACAACTTTTGGTTGGGACCTCTTAGCATTGCTGAAGTCAAGGGTAATAACACTTTCATTCTGCAGAATCTGGAGGGAGAGTATTCCTCATTGCCTATCAATGGGAAGTACTTGAAGCACTATATTCAGTATTGAGAGGTTTCCATTCATTCATCATTGTATTATACTAAAGAGTTTTATTTTACATGCAATGTGTATTTGTTTCAACAGAAGATCCCATTAGCCTGAGGAGAAGGCACATGGATCTACAAGTTCTCTGCATCCTGCAGGAGGAAGCAGTCCCCAATTGGAGCCGATGTTGTAACATGATTTATTTTTTATAAGTTAGTTGTTATTTTATAAAAGAGGGTATTAAAATATATATATATATATTATATATATATATATATATGAAATAAACCCCATCAAAAGAAAATCAAAATTCCGCATCAAAAGAAAATCAAAATGTTTTGTATAAGTGTGCTTTTTAAATTCAACTTCATCAATAAATTCCATTTGTAATAAATAAAGGTTTTTATGCAGCTTGTTTTTATGCCACAACCTTTTCTTCTGATCTGAAACAAACTGTTTAATCTCGATTGGATCATTTAAATTTTTGTTCTATATTAGAGAATAACTTCAACTAAATAGTTTAATCTTGGTTGGACATTAGAATTTAGAATAGAATAGGAAAAATAAAAGGCCTAGTATGCTTAAAAATTGGCCTAAGCTTATATTAGATTAGGTAGATTAGACAAATAGTTTAAAAGGGAAGCAAGTCTACACGTGCCCAAGATAGATTAATTTTTCAATTAATGCTTAATTACCTTGTTAAATGGTTGATTAATTCATTTTTAAATAAATATGTTTTATGCTTTTTAGCCAAAGAGATATGCAACACAATGTCTTGTCGGAAAGTGTTCAATATCAGGAAAATATCAATGGTCATTGGCTTTCCTGCCCACGTCAACAATGGGGAAGCGCTTTTCACCCCCTCACTACAAAATGAGACAATGACGAGGGGGGTATGAAAATGGGTTTTTCCCACATGGGACCCTCGCGTATGTGTTGCTCCCTCAACACTTCGTACCCCCCTTGCTTCAAACTACTTACCACTACCCCCCCTCCAAAATCAACCATTCACGCTCTCGCGCTTCCCAATATTGTGCCAATGGTCACTCCTCCTACACCATTCTCCTCGAATCACTCCATGCCATGTGCCTTCGCTCGATATCTCCTAATCATTCCCGCGTATCCATTGCCGCTATTAATGTTTTCCCGTTGTTTCTCTCCATTCTTGTTAATGCATTAATTTCCTGATTATCCAATCAGAAATGACCTCTTGCTGTAACGGTAGCATAATTCATTTATAAATATCCATATCCCCCATTATAATAGCCTTTCCTAAACATTTCTTCAATTTTTCTATTCTCATATTCTTTCCTGCAAATCCTCTACCAAGAAAAACCTGCAACTAGAAGCATCCTCTTAGCCTACCTTTGCACTTTTCTCCCATTCAACATTCAGCTCTATATTACTATGGCTCCCAAGAGAAAGGACAAGCCTTCTGCTGACTCCTTCACAACTCAGGAAACCCCAAAGACCTCTGATGCCTTGGACCTGGACCATATCCCATTAGCCATAAATACTTTAAAATTGCAGACACCCAATGTGAATTTGACATGTTCAAATTGCACAACTGGCTGAAGTAGACTTACTTTGATTCTGAGGATGAAATATACCTCTAGGAATCATATCTACCTCCGTACATGTTTCCCTAGACTTATTCCTTCCCTGATTTAGTTATCTTGTGCCAATCCAAATATAATCCCTTACAGAGAATAGTAGTAGCTCAGAATGGAGACATTTTGATAACTATTTCTGCATAAAGCATAAAAAAATGCTTATGATACCTAAGAGTGACTCCCTTATCTTTTTCTTCACTACAACCTTAATCTACCTATATCACAAGTTGAACTTCCCTCGGAGAGCTCAAATCTTTGAGATCTTTCTCCCTGAAGATGCTGAGCTCCCCAAGAAGAATCCTCCTTACCCAGCATTTATGTTCCCTGAAAAAGCCAAAAATATAATATCTATCATTTCTTATTTGTTAGGCTACCAATCAAATCAGTGGGTAGATGAAGTTATCCTAGGCTATCTCTCCATCTTTTCCAAAGAAAATAAGCATGCCTTCATGTATAACTACGGGCAATTTTTGGTTGAAGCCATGCATGAGAAATTGATGAACGTCACTACTGAAGGAGTGTCTAAATACTCCTCTATCCTATTTCATATGTTTATTTTTTAGTAGTGAGACAGGTTTCCTATTCTTTTGCACAAGAAGGATGAGCAGCAAGAGAGTCAAGCAGTTATTCACTGGAGTTCATTGATTATAAAGAACTCAATTGAGTTCGTATTTTCTAACTTCATAGACTATTTCATTCACACAGTTGCACAACTTCTCAGCAGTCAAAGTGAACCCAGGATCAACACATAAATTAAAACGATCCTCCACCTCAGTGATCAAGTCAAAATAGGAGACTAGTATCTTTACCAAAACTACACAGAGATCAAAGTATATGAATGCGAGTTGGCTCCATATAAGTTGCCATAATATGTTCCAATGAGAATTTTGTCTCTGGAATATATTAGGCAGATGATGAAAGTCAATGAGCTCCATTTCATCTTATGGAAGAGAAGATCAAAGTTTAATATAAAGGAACAGGTTGGATCATTCATCAGTAACACCTGATCAGTTGGCTTAGAGGCAGATGTTATATTAAAATATATGTCTTTCCAACCTAGCTTCACCTAGTGCTATGATCCAATTAGAATTATTTTATACTTAAGGGTGGAACTCAAAACCACTCCTTATAATCATACACCTAGGCCAGAGTTTGAGAATTTTACAAATCAGGAATAGTGGGAAGAGAATACTCTTCAAGAAGAAGAAGAACAATTTTTACCTCCTTCTACTCTTCATACCCCTACTTCTCAAACTAAACATGACAAGAGGCCTAGGGAAGGATCATCTTCATGAACAATTGGAGAAAAGGAATTCAACCACTACTAGAAGAAATAAAGTATTGAATCAAAGGGAACTACAACTACTACTACTAATCAGGGTCAAAAGGAGCCTATCATCATTAATTTGGATTATTAACAGGTTTCTTTAGGGACGGAAGAACCTGTAATTACTACTCCTTCTTCTTCTTCTTCTACTTTAGAGAATTTCCTAGAAATTTCCCAATCAGTAGGATCAAGTGAAACAGAGGAGTCAAACGTCTTCACTAACTTCCTCAAAATCAAGGAGAAGAATGAAGCTTTAAAAGATAATGTTATGCAAAGTTTTAAGAAGCAGACTTCCACTTCATAGCATAGATTGTTAACATCATTTGACACTGAGAAGGGAAGAATGCAAATGGCCTTTCTACAGGCTCAAGTATGGCCCTCCATTCATATCATTTTTCAGTAGGAGGAACTCATAAACAGATGTTGTGCAGTCATTGATGAAGTGAAGGACCCTCTTAAAGATAAATCAAGTGAGGTTGCACACATGATCAGAGTTCTTAACTCAAAAACCAAGGTCGAGTTTGAGAAGATTCAAATTCTCGACAGCACAAAAACCATCTTGGAAATCAAGAAGGTGTTGTATAAAAATAACTTGATGACTCAGTTGGAAACTGAGTGTCAAACCTTATAGACTTATGTCCGAAGGTTTCATTTAAATATAATTTACTGAATCAGAGAGGACTGTCAAGATTAGTGGCCCTAAATGATAGGATGATTAGTGTGGAAGAATAATGCCAGAAGATTTATACCATAGGCAATGATAAATCAAACTTTTCATGTACAAAGGGGCATATTAAAGGGAAACAAGCATTAGGAGCTTTAGATTTTGATTTGACTATTAAGCATGAATTTAAACATCCTTTTGAAAATAAGCCCACTTTTGACAAATACATCGAGGTTGATGAAGTTTACAAAAAATTGGTAAAACTTGCCATACCAAGTGAAGATTGATGGGATAGCTTATGTGAATTTATTGAGTAACTTTCATCAACAACTAAAGGACAACTAGGGAGCACTTTTTGGGGACCACATCATCAACATATTCCTATAGAATAGTGCCAGCACTTAGTAGATTTGAAATTCCTACAATTTTGTACTATTTTTGTATTTTTGTTTTGAAAATATCTAGTAGAAATTTTTGTGTAAATAACTCTTCCTTTGAGATATTAAGGGTTGAACCCTTGGATGACCTTTGAGAACAGAATTGCAACCAATCTGGAGATTTGCAAAGTTAATGAAAGGATTCTGAATTTTCCTACTATAGTTTTGTCTTCTTGTAAGTTTTCATATGTGCTTATTTGATTATTTATTGCTTCATATATTAAAGTTTTTATGCAGAGATCTAGGTAAGATCATTCTGAGTATCAGTTAGTCTTGAATCCCCTGTGAAGTTATCAACAATAACTAGGGACTAGCTTAAAGACTATTCGTTATTATAAACTCCCCTATATCAATTAATTGTCACTGAAATCTACATTCGTTTGAATTTATTTTGTTCTACAGGAAACATTTGTTTCCTGTATTCTTTGCTTATAACCAATAGAATATTATGTTTGAATATTTAGCAAGTTATACCACCACATATTCTTCTACTCATTCACTTTAAATCAATTAAATATAGCTATGAAATAGTAGTCCTTTCATCTAGCTTAGTAATTGTTAAGGCTTAAGCACGCGTTTTCAATAATTCATGTCATTGCTCATCCATAAAATTTAAAACCAACAAAATATTTTAGATGCTCTGGCATGATTAACTAACCTAGATTCATCTAAGAGGACAACAAGGACCATGAGGAGTAATGAATGTTCTTTTACATGTAGAGCTCCATTATTCGATGTAAAAAATTATTCCTTCTAGAGGATAAAGGTGAGTGGTTATCTAATGTCTCTTGGTTTTCACATTTGAAAATCTGTAGTGGATGGGTATAAAGCTCTAGAAACTTCTCCATCTAATAAAGACGGTATGAATTCTTTTGTCAATAATGCAAAAGAAATGAATGGCATCTTCTATGGCCTATCAAAATCAGATTTTGTCAAAGTAATATTGTGAATCTACAAAGGAAATTCGAGACGACCTGTGAATTAGCTATAAAGGAGACGACGAGGTGAAAAGCTTAAAACCTATAGAAGATAGTTTGAGAGCTTGAAGGCGAATGAAGAAGAAGATATTGCTGCCTATTTCCTTCATGTGGATGAGATTGTCAATAATATAAGTGGATTTAGTGAATAATTTAAAGAATCAATGTTTGTGTAAAAAACATTGAGATATCTTTCCTTAATATTTGATGCAAAGTTCTCAGATATTGAACAAATGAAGGATCTATAAAATATGAATATGGATGAGCTACGTGGGATTGTCACTTCATATGAAATTTGGATAGAAAAAAAAAAAGAACAACTCTAAAGGAAGCAACTTTCAAAGTTTCAAAGAAGACAGAAGAAATTAAATTTGATGATTATTCCAGTAATGAATAAGATATGGAAGCAACACAATTTGTGAGAAATATGAAAGAAGAGATAAAAAATACAAAGGTAAGCTGCCATTCAAATGTTTCAATTGTGCTAAAATAGAGCATATTTCTACTAAATTTCCATATGAAAATTGTGAGGAAAGTGATTTGGAAGAAGAGTATGAAAATAAAAACAAGTCTAGCCCATGAGGCTTTGGATTGATGGTGAATGGGTGCATTGTTAACGCACTCCTTGCAATAGCTCACTGGTTCAAATCCCCCGTGGGTGCTTACCTACCAAAAAAAAAAAGAAAATAAAAACAAGTCTTATAGACACAAAATAGGAAAGTATTCAAAGAAGAAAGGATTTTATTCTAGAGAAGATAGTATATCCTCATAGGAGAGTGATGAATATACATGTAATATTACAAAGAAGAACCTCTTTTCATAGTAATTCATGCAAATAATATTGATCAAGTGTTATGTAACCAAATCACAAAAATAGAAGAAAAGATATAGATCAATGAATTGAAAATAATCCTCTTTGAAGGGGAAACCTCCTTTTAGATCAAATAAATGAAAAAATCTTGGATAATTTAGACGACAAGAACTCCTTAGTATATACAGGAGTTTAAAGCGTCAAAATATAATTAGGGCTTGCATAACACTAATAATGTAAGAACTCAACAATAACAATAACGGGTTTCTAAGGGGCACAACAATAACAATATGGGGGCTACAACAATATTATAGGGACCTAAGATTTCCATCTCCTTCAAAAAAGTGTTTTCCTCAACACTTGAGTAGCTCTAGATGATTTTTTGTGAAACACTCATCCTCCTATGTGGAATATTTAGCAAGTAAGTTCTTCCACTTTATGGGATACTCTGAAATTGATCGATTTAATACTTCTTGAATTCTTGTTTCTGTGATTTTTTAAGGTTCCAATATGATTTTTCCTTCCTTGTCAAGTCCTGGAAATATAGTTTGAACTAGGATCTTGTCACCTATATCCTTATTTAACCATGAAACATGGAAAATTGGGTGTACTCACAAGGGTGCAGGCAACTCCAATTTGTATTCCATAGTATCAATCCTTTGCAATACCTTGTAAGGGCCATAGTACTTGGGTGATAATTTATTACCTTTCTTGGCTTGCTTGTGGGACATTTTTTTGTATGGTTGTCGTCATAAAAATACCCAATCGTCCACTTCAAAACTTATTTCACTACGACATTGGTATTTCTATTGTTTCATTTGATTTTGTGCCAGAGTTAGGTTATCCTTTAAGAGTTGGAGAACTTGTTGTTGATGCTCGATGTGATCTTCCACTGCTTGAACCTTAGAATTGTCTCTTAACAACGATGTGATGGACAGTGGATGATATCCATAAATCACCATAAACGGGGTCATTTTTGCTACAGTATGGAAGGAAATGTTATACCACAATTCCTCCAGAGGTAACCACTTGACCTATTGTGTTTTTTATTAGATACAAAGAAATGAAGATATTCTTCCAAACAGTTTTTCACTATATTAATTTTCCCATCAGATTGAGGATGACAAGATGAGTTATGATCTAATTGAGTACCAAGACAAGCAAATAATTTTATCCAAAAATTTACAATGAAAATGGCATCTCTATCACTTGCAATGATCTTTGGGTTTCCATGTAGCTTTTGAATTTTTTCCACAAATGTAGTAGCAATTGTACTGGCTTTGAAAGGATGAGATGGTGCACAAAAGTGTGAATACTTGGTAAATCTATCAACTACCACCATGAAGACACTCTTTCCTTTGGACTTGGGTAAACTTATGATAAAATCCATTGAGACTTCCTCCCAACCTTGACGTGGAATGGCTAATGGCTATAAAATACCTGGGGTATTAATTATCTCAACTTTATTTTGTTGGCAAACTAATAAAAGAAATTTTGAGGTCTAAAATGGGCCTCTTAAGGAATATTATAAAGTAATAATGGAAATAATAAAATAAGATTAGATCAAATCATCAAATTTTAGAGCGAAAAAAGAAAAAACTACTTTTTCAACTCGTAATTTCAACTTATATCCCTATGGTTTTGCTCAAATTTCTAGCAGGAGCACTCATTGGTTGCAAAACTTTAATTCATCATCTAATTAGTACACATGGTGCATACTTTCAATGGACCTCGCTACATGAAAAAATTAGAAATACATGAAAAGCATGATCACAATCACATTTTTTCATGTATTTCTCATTTTTTTTGTAGTGGGTTCCATCAAAATTATACAACATGGGTACTCCTTGGATGAGGAATTAAATTATGCATCCAACGAGTGCACCTACTTGAAATTTTAGTAAAAGTATAGAGAGATAAGTTGAAAATACAAGTTGAAAAAATAGTTTTTTTTTTATTTTTTTACTTTTTTATTTTTTACTTTCTACTCTAAAAATGGTGAAACACCCCCCATGGTTGACATCATCATCTTGAATCCTATTGGTTCTTACAAAGTTGATTTTGGTTGTACTTTTTTTATTTTGAGGCCCATTTTAGACCTCAAAATTTCTATAATGAAGCATTATGCCACAAACTTTTGAATATCAGATTTAAGGCCATCCCAAAAAAAATCCTTCATGACCCTATGATAATTTTTTTTAAATCCTAAGTGCACTTCTATAGGAGAGGTGTGCAATTCCAAAAGAATTTTTTTCTTGATTTTGGAGTTCTTACATAGATATAAGCGACCTTTGTACCATAATAAATCATTTTTCCAAATAAATGTATAAGATGCATTAAGATCTTGTTGAGACTTTTGAATGAGTGTCCATACCTCTTCATCATTATTCCATTCATCCCTTGCTTTAGTTATCCAGCCAGGTTGTATAATAGAAATTTCAAAGAGAAATGCTTCCACGTCCCCATCCCTTCTTGAGAGTGCATTTGCAACAACATTTTTCTTCAATTTTCTATAGATGATTTCAAATTCATATCCCAACATCTTTGTGACTCATTGTTTATGCTATTCTGAAGACAATATTTGTTCCATGAATTATTTAAGACTATCATGATATGTTTTACCTTGAAGTTTCTTCCCATTAGGTAAGGGCGCCATTTCTTCAGATCATGTATTATTTCCAAAATTTCCTTCTCATATATAGGTTTGTCTAAATAATTTCCCTTTATTGGAAAACTTTCAAAGGAAGTGGATCCTCCTTCTTGCATAAAAATAACACCAACACCATTTCCTGAGGCATCACGTTCCACAGTAATGCTTTTTGTGAAGTTTGGTGTAGCTAAGACTAGAGTTCAGCACATTGCCTCTTTAAGATGTTCAAAGGCCTTAGTTTCTTATGGAATCCAAAAAAAATCATCTTTCCTCGATTGTAAGTGGTGTTTCTATTTTCCCGTAATTCTTAGCAAACTTGTGATAATACCCTATCAACCCGAGAAATCCTCAAATATTCCTTAAGGTTGTGGGTATATTACATTCCTTTATGGACTTAACTTTCTTAGGGTCTACCTTAACACCCTCATGAGATACATTATGACCCAAATATTCCACTTATTGTACCCCAAGGAAACATTTGGGGCATTTTTCATACAATTATTTCTCATCCAATAGTTTGAGCACCATGTCAACATGTTGAACATGATCTTTCTAAGATTTATTTTAGATTAGTATATCATCAAAAAATACTAAAACAAATTATAAAGAACGGTTTGAAATTGGAATTCATCCAGCCTTGAAATGTGGAAGGTGCATTAGTAAGACCAAAAGACATGACCAAAAATTTATAATGACCTTCATGAGTCATGAGTTCTAAAAAAAAATTTAATTTTTTTTTTTTTTTCATAATGTCTTCTACCTTCATTCTAATTTGATGTTTGGAGGAACACTTCCAGGAAAAAGGTGAATTATATGATCATGATCACAAATAGATGAGAGACATTTTGGAGTTTCAAATACCCTGGAATGATTGTCAAGGACTCTTTGGAGATCTAAAGAAATGGATGACTTAGATGTTTGAATATCTAGTGAGCATAATTGTGAAATTACCTCTCATAGTTCCTTGTTCAAAATGTTTGGCATGCCATTAGGGCTAATTATCTTCCCATTTTTCTCTGTGATAACCCTTAATTCAATTTCCTTTCCTTCCTAGAAAAATTTCAGCAAAATTTCTTAAAAATTAAAAGATATAATTCCCAATGATTGTAACCATTCAACTCCTAATACAACATCAGCACCACCCGTTGTAATGAAAAGCATTGGACTATTCAATAAATTCCCCCCCATGGTTAGATAGATATTATGGCACTTCCCTGAGAAATTTATAGTTCCTCCATTTGCAACCATCACTTCACACTCCGGTGTTGGATATAGAAAGAAATTCAAATCCTTGTTTATCTTACAATCAATAAAATTATGAGTACTACCTAAATCAATAAGTACTATTACCTTTTTCTTCTTAATATATCTTTATATCTCGAGAGTTTGAGGAGTAGTAATTCCCACCAATGCATTACAAGATATGGTCAGATTCCTTTCATTTTTTTCAATCCCTAGGGTTGGTTTCTGGTGTATATCTTATTCTTTTGATGTTTCTTGTTCTTTTTTTCCCTCCTCTTCACAATCTATGAAAAATCGTTTATTCTCGGCACACTTATGGCTTTTAGTATATTTTCTATCACAACTATCACAAATCCCTTTTGATCTTTTTTTCCCCAGATGTTGTGGAGTCAACCTTGTAGGTTTTGGGAGGCTAGGAGTGGCACACTTCCATATTTATAGTTGTGAGTGGTAGACCTCCTTGTTGCCATAATCTTTCTTTCAACTTTTCTTTCCACCCTGAATGCATTCTCCAATGACTTAGGTTCCCAAAGATGAAACTCATGTTGGATGTTGTCCTTTAAAGTCCCTCAGAAAAAATCAATCAGTTGCTCCTCTAGAATATCAATTACCTTGATATTCAATATTTGGAAGTCCTCAATGAGCTCCCCAATGGAACCCTTTTACCTGAGATTTATCAGTTGGCTAAAGTAATTATTGCTCTTTGTATCTGCATAATGTTCCATCAATTCCTTCATAAAATTTGTCCAAGTGACTATTAGTTTACAAGAGTAAAGCCATATATTCCATACAAATTGATTGGGTTCTAAAAATATAGATGTAATGTGTACCTTTTCTGTGTGTTACACATTGTGCAGATCAAAGAATTGCTCCATTTGTAGTACCATGTTACTAGATCATTTCCATCAAACTTCTTCATATCGATATTATGAATGTGGTTGGTCTTCAACCCTAAGTTAAAGTCTTTAAAATCATGATTCACAATCTTTTTTTCTCATCATGAGTTCATGGAATACTTTTTCTCCATTAGGAAGCATTTCTTGCAGCAACTTTGTTAAACCTTCCTTGAAACCTTTCATTTATGCTTTTAAACCATCCTTCGAACCTTCCATGTCTCCTTTTATACCATTCATGTCCGCTTTTAAACCATCCATCTTAACATTCATCATCGCTTCCAAATAATTTTTGGTTACTCTTTGCGAGAGTGAAATTTGTTGCACTTGGTCTTGTAATTTTGATATGTCATGTTGCATTTCTTCATCTTCTTCATGCGTCATACTAGAGATTTTTGTTGGCTTACTAGGTGAATACATTTTTTTGTTCCAAAAAAATTTAGAACTGAATAATGATATAGATGCTTCAACATTCCCTTTGAATTACTTCAAACTGATTTTTTAAAACAATGGTTAAAAAAATATACACATTTTTCTTTCTTTTAGGAACTCGATCTTGAACTATTGTATATATGTAATTTCAACTATCTAAGGTCTGAAATTTTGTCTTATGATATCCCTCTGAGTTTTATTTCCAAGTGTTGGAAATAAGACTGAGAGGGGGGGTGAATCAGTAGTATCAAGTCAATAAAACTTTTTTATTTCCATACTTAGATACATATACACTACTTCAATTAAGGGAACCCACGTGTATACACAACTGTGTCTAATGCAACTAGCGTATATCTAGAATACTTATGATTTAATTAATCCATTAAATGTTGATCTTTAGTTAGTGCATCAGAACTTCTTTAACCATATGTATAGTAAGCAGGTGCAGTAAAACAGAACAGATCATCACACATAAGAAGCACACATGAACACCATGACATAAGGTGGAAACCCAATGTGGGTGAAAACCACCTGCTGCAAGTCGTCTCTTTTTTCTTTTAATAAGAAACTTCCTTTACAATAGTTCTACACTGGTGCAGTCTTATACCAGTACGTAGGCTTCTACCTGCAGAAGGCTACAACCTTCTCTCATTCTCTAGACTCTCCTAGAAGGGAGCTACAAACCCCCTTAGCTGTTTTACTGGCCGATCCACTTACTAGTACATAGGTGCTGGCCTCTTAAAATGCTCCAACCTTTACTTGTTCTCCAGCTGCTTCTGGAAGGGAGCTACCACCCCCTTAGCTCTTGTACTAGTTGATGTACTAGTACATAGGTGCTGACCTACAGAAGGCAACAGCCTTCTCTTTCTTCCTCCAGATACCACGTTTCATACATTTTCAGACTGGATACTCCTGAAGCACAACACTATAATCTGAAGGCCATGTTTCATCCAATTTTCATATTGGACCCATCAATATCATTGAAGCACAAAACAATCAATACTAGCATCATCAATTTCTGAATCATTGAAATACTGAAACCCTGTCAATAACACAGTCACCAGAACACAGAGCAGACTATAGAACACTGCAATAACAATCAAACCCAACTGCAACTTCAAACATCATACTTCATTATGTATACGCTACTACGATGAATCAAACCCATGTATATACGCGCTTTCGCCAAAGCCAACCCACGTACAAATCTATACATATTCAATCATGACTTTGTGGTTGTTTCAGACATCAGTCATACCCAGAACATAACATGCGTACAATAAAACATGCATCAATAATTCAGATCTAGTCTAACCATGATCAAACCATATAAAGATGATTCATTTCAAACCATTTGATCCTGATCTATCCTTAAATCTTGTTCTCCATCAACCAGTGAGATCCCTCCTTAGCTCAGATCAAGCAATGCATCATAACCCATATCCTACATACTGGATCTCATACTACATCAAATATTCAAGTCTTTTTCCATGCCTTTGCCTAATGATCATCTTCTCCTTTTATAGTCTTAGGCCTTACTCAATACCATGGTCCAAAACCATAACAAAACAATACCATGGACCCAATACTTGGGATCAACACTTCTGATAAGATACCATCGCCCAAAACAATAGTTTCAAATACCAAGGACTAAATACCATGAACCAAAAATAAGTTCTCCCACATGTACGCGCTTTTCCTTGCATGAAAGTGCATGAACTTTTCTCTGCATTAAAGTGCGTAAACTTTTCTCTGCATGAAAGTGTGTGAACTTTTCTCTACATGAAAGTGCATGAACTTTTCTCTGCATGGAAGGTGTGTGAACTTTGTTGCACTATAATTTATCATCTGAGTGATTTTCCATCAAGGAAAACACTTGTCTCATAATGCCAACAATCTCCCCCTTTGGACTTGATGGCAAAGGTAACTTGTCATACTGAGAACTGTCATCCTATTCCTTTGAGTTATCCAGCATCCCATGCATTCAGTCACATTTGATATCTCTTCTGTCGATTCATCTAGTTATAAATAAGTGAGATGTTCTTCTATGAGTGGGTTGCCATCAAGTACAATACATGCATCATAATGCCAACAATCTCCCCCTTTGGACTTGATGGCAACAATACCAAATAACTCTCCCCCTTTGACATCAAGGGCAAAGGGTGGACCAAGATATTCTCTTCCTTTTATAAACATTCTGCTTTCCATACTCCCCCTGAGTGCCTGCTGAAATTTCTGAATGAGCTCCCCCTTTGTATATGCCAAGGTGTACCAATCTGTCCATGCTCCCCCTGAGTACATGCCGAGTCTCTGCACTATTGAAGTGTGATGTTTATGCTCCCCCTGACTGTAGGCAAGATCTGCAAAATCATGTTCTACAAGAAGAACATGACTCTATCTTAAATGACCTTCCTATCACCAAGACTCATACATACATCATCTCTCAACCAAGTGAGGATATACAAATATTGACTCATCCACCCATCCAAGTGGGCTTACACCAAAATTTTACTCATGATAAATAAGTACATTACATCATTCATCCCAGGCATAGTGGGGAAACCAAAATAGGCCGTTACATGACCTTGATAACAAAAGACATATATGACATAGAGACAAAATATCTAGAGCAAGACTATGAAAGTTATCAATAACTAATATTAGTAGCATCTGTCAATCACTATTTAGATCAGCAACCATGTTCTCCTTCTATTCTCCCTATGCATTTGTTCCACTTCAAATCAACAACAGCTGAGTACTTGAACCAAAAGATTCTAAGATAATGCCAACAATGCATTATCAGAAGTTTATCTGCTCCTCTTGAACCTGTTTCAGATGGTCTCTGTCAGACCCATATCAGACTTCCTTCAACCAAAGTTTCTCCCCATTGATTTCCTTCAAAAACACCATATACACGACTACATCCACATAAAGCTACGTATATACGCGGATGTTCTTCATAAAACTTGCATACAACCATTTCCAGATCAGCGACCTGTAAATGTCTTGTAGCAAGGTATGTCTACATATAGATATCAACTCATCCTTTTGAACAACATCATAGCCATCTCATCAACATCAAGATCTGCATGATCTTATATATCATCCATGTATCATCAATCAGGGACATATGTATCAATCAACATATGTAAGTATCAATCTGTCATTTTATCATCATCATGTCTCCAACAATGCAATTTTCAGTAATCATTCATGTATCCAGCATATCGTATATAGTACTATGTAACTTTAGCTCAAGATCATCAATTGCAACAATCCTCATGCACATGAGAGCCAAGAACTACAGGAGACTTGCATCAACTATATTATATGATCTTTATGCATATGACGACAACAGCATATGATAGACTCATCATCAAGTAATGAAGATGTGTATACAAGCTTTGTACTTCTCCTTATCCTTATGAAGATCACCATGTAAGCACCATATATGCATTATCATAGAATCAACCACAAATCTGATCTGAACATAAACTATGTAACCCCAAGAAACATATGAGATTTTGTCATGGACAACTCATAACCATAGCAAGATATATCACTTATCCATATAAGCATCATCACCAAGGACTACTAACCATAATGCCAACAATGTAGCATTAGAAGATTATCTGCTCCCCCTGAACCTATGTCATCTTGTTTACTATCAGATCTGAACACACATATATCAGCAAGAAGTATCAAGGCATTATCATCATCAAGTTAGGATAAAAAAAACTTCTAAATGTCATACAAGTATCAAGACATTTCCTCACATCATCAGCAGATTGTAACCATTATCAAACATAACAAATAATGGACTGAATCATATCAGACCCTTTTTCTGAGCCTATCCCTACTGCTTTTCCTCAAACTGAGATATACGCGACTGTGCAATGTGAAACTCGCGTATATACGCGATTTTCCTTTATGAAACTTGCGTATGAGATTAAAGACACTGAAGTTTTATACTTTCAGCTCCCCCTGAGTCTGTTATATCTGTGTTGTGCTTTGTTTAAGTGTGTTGTGTTGTTTCATATTCCTTCTGTAGCAATCAATAGTTTTGTGACCAAACATATTGCAATAAAAACAATATCCTTGAAAGTACCTGGAATGTGATGATCTTTCGGAGTGATGATCTTGACTTATTCCTCTTCTGCATCTGCCTGCAACATGTCCAAGATTATGACATACATAACATTCAACATTATTCATTGGAGGAGTAAAATATTTTCTTTGAATAATTTCTTTTGTTGGTTGTTGACAGGGTTGACCTTTCATTTTGAGCATCTCAGATTTTGCATTAGAGTTCCTTGTCTTACTTTGTGAACTAGATTCACCTTCAATGGATTCATGAAAACCAAGACCAGTTTTGATAGTAGGAGATCTTTGACTACTAAGAATATCATCTAAAATCTTAGTACTATCTTGAAATCATAAGAGCTTATCCTTCTTTTCTAATTTACCATTTAGAATGTTTACCTCAACCTGAAGTTTCTCTTCCCTTTCACGATGTTGCTTCTTCATGTTTTCTTCAACTTTTCTTTCTTCTTCCAACTGATGTCTTAGTTCAAGAACTTCATTTTCTTGTTTTTCAAGTGCTTGGAGTACTTCTTTATTTTGCTTCTTTAATTCTTCAAGATCTTCCTTTAGCGAGCAGATCTTAGCTTCAAGACTTTCATAGTAACTGGGTCTATCTCTGAGTTTCTTGATATTTGTGCTCCTTTCATTGACTTCACATCTTAAAGATGTCACTTCATCTTGCAGCTTTTGACATTGAATTTCCTTATCCTTGAATAACTTGCTTACCTTGTTTCCTTCCTCTAATTGAGCTTTAAGTTTGGTAATTTCTTCTTTGCATGCACATTCCCTTTTGTTCAATAGATCTTGTTGATCTTTAATTTTATCTGTAAGCCCTTTAAATATTGCCTCTATTAGATATCTTTCTTGTTCACTTATAAGAGAAAATTCAATTATTTCACCATCACATTCATCATATTTAGATGGATAGATATCTCCGGAGGATAACAAATTCATACTTGATACTTCATCTTCATTTTGAAGTGATTCTGAATCTGAAGTGCTTCTTCCACATAATCCCCAATCGATTCTCTCACTGTCATAGTTCTTCTGAGATGCCTTCTTCTTCTTATGTGCTTTCTTCTTAAGTTTCTTTCTCATTGTTCCACGGATATCCTTCAAGTGATCAAGCTTCTACCAAAGGACCTACTTTGATACCAATTGTTGGAAATAATACTGAGAGGGGGGGGGTCAATCAGTATTATCAAGTCAATAAAACTTTTTGATTTCCATACTTAGATACATATGCAGTACTTCAATTAAGGGAACCCACATGTATACACAACTGTGTCTAATGCAACTATCGTATATCTAGAATAATTATGATTCAATTAATCCATTAAATGTTGATCTTTAGTTAGTGCATCAAAACTTCTTTAACCATATGTATAGTAAGCAGGTGCAATAAAATAGAACAGATCATCACACATAAGAAACACACATGAACACCATGATATAAGGTGGAAACCCAATGTGGGTGAAAACCACCTATTGCAAGTCGTCTCTATTTTCTTTTAATAAGAAACTTCCTTTACAATAGTTCTGTACTGGTGCAGTCTTATACCAATACGCAGGCTTCTACCTGTAGAAGGCGGCAACCTTCTCTCATTCTCTAGACTCTCCTGGAAGGGAGCTACGACCCCCCTTAGCTCTTGTACTAGCCGATCCACTTACTAGTACGTAGGTGCTGGCCTACTGAAATGATCCGACCTTCACTCGTTCTCCAGCTGCTTCTAGAAGGGAGCTACCACCCCCTTAGCTCTTGTACTAGCTGATGTACTAGTATGTAGGTGCCGACCTACGGAAGGCAACAGCCTTCTCTTTCTTCCTCCAGGTACCACATTTCATACATTTTCAAACTGGATACTCCTGAAGCACAACACTATAATCTGAAGGCCATGTTTTATCCAATTTTCATATTGGACCCATCAATATCATTGAAGCACAAAACAATCAATACTAGCATCATCAATTTCTGAATCACTGAAATACTGAAACCCTGTCAATAACACAGTCACCAGAACACAGAGCAGACTATAGAACCCTGCAATAACAATCAAACCCAATTGCAACTTCAAACATCATAATTCATTATGTATATGCTAATACGATGAATCAAACCCGCGTATATATGCGCTTTCGCCAAAGTCAACCCATGTACAAATCTATACATATTCAGTCATGACTTTGCGGCTGTTTCAGACATCAGTCATACCCAGATCATAACATGCGTACAATAAAACATGCATCAATAATTCAGATCTAGTCTAACCATGATTAAACCATATAAAGATGATTCATTTCAAACCATTTGATCCTGATCTATCCTTATATATTGTTCTCCATCAACCGATGAGATCCCTCCTTAGCTCAGATCAAGCAATGCATCATAACCCATATCCTGCATACTAGATCTCATAATACATCAGATATTCAAGTCTTTTTCCATGCCTTTGCCTAATGATCTTCTTCTCCTTTTATAGTCTCAGGCCTTACTCAATACCATGGTCCAAAACCATAACAAAACAATACCATGGACCCAAAACTTGGGATCAACACTTCTGACAAGATACCATGGCCCAAAACCATAGGTTCAAATACCAAGGACTAAATACCACAGACCAAAAATAAGTTCTCCCACATGTACGCACTTTTCCTTGCATGAAAGTGCGTGAAATTTTCTCTGCATGAAAGTGCGTGAACTTTTGTCTGCATGAAAGGAACTTTTCTCTGCATGAAAGTGCGTGAACTTTTCTCTGCATGAAAGTGCGTGAAGTTTTCTCTGCATGGAAGGTGCATGAACTTTGCTGCACTATAATTTATCATCTGAGTGATTTTCCATCAAGGACAACACTTGTCTCATAATGCCAACAATCTCCCCCTTTGGACTTGATGGAAAAGCTAACTTGTCATACTGAGAACTGTCATCTGATTCCTTTGAGTTGTCCGGCATCCCATGCATTCAGTCACATCTGATATCTCTTCTGTCGATTCATCTAGTTATAAATAAGTGAGATGTTCTTCTATGAGTGGGTTGCCATCAAGTACAATACATGCATCATAATGCCAACACCAAGGCCTCAAGCGAGATTGATATTGGATTCTTCGAGAGAAATTTATGCTAAGTCTCCCATGATGATTGATTATGGACTCGCTTAGTAGACAAAAATTGTATGGGATGCCATGTGTCACGGTTTCGACCTTTGGCCCTAAAAATGTTGCACAAGAAACCAAATCCATTAAATTTATTTTTCATTTGAAAAAATTAAAATCTAATGCATGAAGAGAAATCTATGATAATTTTCCTTTGAAACCCTATTTTAGATTGAATTCTGGAGCATGTCGAAACCTCAACTTCTTTGGATCATATCTTTGAAAATATAGCAAGCCAAAATCTGAATTGTTTGCACTATTTTCATCATGATTTATACTCTATGTTATCGAAATTTCATCTTCTAAGACCTCACATAAAAAATTGTATAGTGAAAAATCCAAGATTACTTATCTGAAGTAGCAAAACCGTAGGATCTAGACCTATGATACCAAATATAATGTAAACATATCACAAAAATAGAATAAAAGATACATCAACAACTTGAAAATAAGTCTCTTCAAGGGGGAAACCTCCTTTCACATCAAATAAATAAATAAATCTTGTATTATTCAAATGTCAAGACCACCTTAATATATATAGGAGTCTAAAGGGTCAAAATATAATCAAGGCCTACATAACACTAATGATGTAAGGGCTCAGCAATAACCATACTCAATTTCTGAGGGACACAACAATAATAATATAAGAAATTATGGGGCATAAAAATGATAATATGGGGGCTACAACAATATTATAGGGACCTTTTTAGGCCCCAGAAATCTGTGGCAACAACAAAGGGGGATAACTACCCGGTCCGGACCTTAGAGCAACTCCTTTTCCATTTGGAATAGTGGCTCTTAATGGATATGATGGGACCAATTTTCCATTGTTTTGGGTTTATATGATTTGTGGGATTTTCCTAATGATTTGCAAAAGAATGACTAGAAATTAACACAACTTTATTCTAAGATCCAAAACTTTGAAGTAAATCTATTTTATTCTAACCCGGGGTATTGCTGGTTTTATGTGATATAAAAATATGTCTAGGTAATCTATGATGATATAGATCAATCACAGACCATATAAAGTTAATATATTGTAAGATCATTGCTTTGATAAAATAGCTAATCAAAAGAATTGTGAAAAACACATCGCATATTCTAATGATCATATATAAAATAGAACATTCTCTATTTTGTTATCGTACAATAGTGCAATTGATACTTCAAATAGAGATGACAAATTTCATACATAATTTATGGAAGATAAACTTAGCACTAATACTAGAACAAGTATTTAGCAAACATGATAATAGTACAATGTGTACCATTCTGCTCATTTGACTAGTGACAATAAGCCATAATCAATCTTCTACCAATAAGAATCCCAAATAATACAATAGTGCATCAACAGTGATCAACAAAAAGATATTTGACTGAAAAAACCATGTTCCATGATTCCATCAAGACTTCTACAAACTTACGATAGCGCATTCTTTGTAAATGTTCTTAAAAAAATTCTGGAACTTCTCTAGATGCATGAGAAGGGTTTAAATACTATTCTTAATTAACTAAAAATAACTTGTACAAAATATCTATGAGGAGGTTTCAAACAACCTTCCTCGTTCTTAGTAACCAACTTTCCAAAAATAAAACTGCTCAAAAATGACTCATGTCTTCATTGATTAATCACTACTTCCAGCTTTGCCTCTCAGCTCACAAATATCAGACATTGGCATGACTTGTGGTGGTATACCGAATTTTGTTCTCAACTGAGCTGAAAATATAGCATTAGGTAAAGGTGGAAACATTCTCTGTACTGAATCCAAGGAGAAATTCAATCTGACAATGTGGTTTGACCAAAAGTTTTCATACTTCTTCCAAGTCGATTTTTGACAGCCCCTCAATTGTTTCCTTTTGTAACTGACTCTTATTCTTCCAATTCTCATCTAATGTTTTAATATTAGGAAGTGTTTTTGGGTCAGCCTCCTTTATGAGGTTGGAGTTGTGCAACATGTGATTTATTGTTTTTACAATGATTTTTGAAATACCTGATGCTTTGGTTATTGCTAGTTTGGTATGTTTCACCTATGAGTCCCAATCAGTGAATAGAATATCCTTATGCCTTTCATTGATCTTCAGGAGACTTGACCTTTTCCCTTCATCTGAATCCCGCCATTCAATATAATCAGAAATCTTAGAATTGAGTTCATTGAACTCAATTCTCTGATCAATAATTATGTTTTTTAATTGTTTAATAACATTCAGAGGTGGAATGATATTTGATATGTGTTGGAGGAAGAGCTGCTTTTGCTTTGTTAGTAAAGTATTTAGTGTCAAAGTCTCACTAATAAATTCCTCTGTAGTAGGGATATCCTTATACTTTTCTAGGTCATTGTTTAACTCCTCGATCTGTTTGTTTTTAGCAGATAAGTCACTTTCATGACTTACCTTCAGTAGTTCCATATCATGTTGTAGCTTTTGTAGTTGTTCCTCTACTTGATGGTTTACGTTGGCTCTTTCTTCATCTAACTATTGTAGTAATAATGCGAACTCGTCATCCTTTTCTTTAATCAAAACCAAGACTTCAGTTGCTTTGTCGATTGTTGTTGTAGCATAGGCTTTGAAAAATTAAGATAGATGAGTCAAATGTTCAGTCAGATTTATTTGTGTGTCCTTCCATAGGACATCCATAAATTCATGTTCTAAGGGAGTTTTGGTTGTCCTCCTCTTCCTTTGTCTTTTCATAATAGCTTTATGAAGAGGGTTGTAAAATACATCTAGAGGGGGGATATTTGTTACATTCAAAACAATTTCAGTAGTTGGATCTGCAGGGATTACCTTTGTATCTCGGAAACTTGTTTTTGGACTTTTAGTGGTCACTATTGCTATTTGCCCTGGCAGGGTCTGAAATCCTGTAGTTTCTTGTGTTGATGACACCTTAGGGGTATCATGTAGTTATTCATTGAATGCATCCCACAGCTTTTCCAATTCATCTATTTCTGCTTCCTGCTCTCATGACGTGCTAGGATTATTCTGCTTGTAAGACTTGGTTTCAATTATATGATCAGTAATACAAAATTCTTATGGGAGGTATTCTAAGCTCTATCCTCTAAATTCCCAGAATCTTTTGAATTTATTTGGGTCAAACTTTATGTTGGCTACATTCAAAATATGCTCAAAATCCTTAGCAGATTCTAGTAAATCTTCAAACTCATCAACTGCATGAGTTATAGGTCTTATCTTAACTGAAAGGGTGAATTTCTTTTCTATATGTTTTGGATGAAAAGGCCTAGCCAATAGAAAATGGATCTTTAATGACTGCATGTTCTGATACTCTTTATATGCATGACCATAGTTAAGAAGGGTAAATGACCCACACTGAAGGGGAAAATTTGGCCACAAAGATTTCTTCATTTCCCCCAATGGTATTGTGAGGCCATTTCCTACTGTTTGGTATGCTACTTCTCTTGCCAGTAATTTATCTGATACATACATAGGGAGGACATGTGGGAAGGCTTGGCTACCAAATATCCTGATATAATAGAAGGATTATTTAAGAAAATACCTTCCAATTTCTTGAAGGTCTGTGATAGCTTCTTTTGTAAATCTCAGACATCTTCTATTAAAAACTAACTAATGGAAGGTAAGAAAAACTCCCTGGCATAATTAGTGAAAATGTGGAATATAGTCTTGTTCCCACATTTGCTTATAACTTAGGAAGATAGGAGTAGGATCATTGGTAGTCCATTTCCAACCCATGGTTGGAAAATGAGTGCAGAAATAAATAACATCGAAGATATATGCAGACATGAAAAATTGTGGAACTGCTCTAAAGGAGGAAACCCTCATTTGGCGATATTCAGTAATTGCTTTGGCCAAATTCTCAGACAGAATGGCTTCCCAATTCATAATGTGAGAATTAACACAAGCCTCAATTAATGGAACCCAATTGATTGAGAATTTATAATTATCAAGGAGGCCATACAATCTACACAGCATAAAGGCTGCAAAATTATAAGGATTTTCCAAAGAAGCATTTGGGGTACATAGTTGCTTTATCCTATTTGAATTTATTGTCTCTTCTCCTCCATTCCTGTATCATTTGAAACGGGTCCTCGTTTTCCTTTACAAACTTAGAAACAAAATGTTTGTCATAGATGTCCTGGGCATCGGGTAGCTTGTACATTTGTTGTAAATCTTCGACTCTGAAAGAACCCAAGACTATATTTTTAGCTATCTTGATATGTATTTCTTCGGATTTTGTATTCTCTACTACCCATTTTATCATATATGTGTATGGGAAGAGTCTAGCACTTTCTTCTATTTGGTGAAGGAAAGAGCACACAGTGTCTCTGAATTACACTCCTGACAGTTTTGTGCTGTCAGCAGTTGGTTGAATGTCTACTACTTCAGGGTTTTCATCCTCTAGCATAGTATAGATAGTTTGCCATGTAGTGGCACCTCCATCTACAGCACATATTGTATCTGTAAAGATAGACGACATCTCTGTGCTTTTAGTTTCTGTGATAGACTGCTTGGTATGTTGCTGCATCACCTTTCAAATGGACATTGTTTGAGTGGACTTCCTATTAAAACCAACAACAATTAATTGTTGTGTAAAATAAAATATTTTATGAAATGACTTAACTTTTTGAGAAAAGATCCAGGAATGAGTTTAGAGTTAATCAACCATAACGAACACCATGATTACATGCATAGGGATGATAACCGTATTAACTCATTCTGACTTGACTCATGTCCAACTCAAAACACTAATTAAACATCTTTCAAATCTGTCGCGTCATATATTTAAGCTATGGCACAAATGAAACTTTTTTTTATGGATCTTGCAATTTGTGACATGCAATATCACAAAATCTCAAGATTGCAATATCGGGATATCACAATATCAGGGTTTTGATAGGTAACATTTAAGTTGCTCACATAATATCCTCCGATGTGCGATATGTGATCGGGATGTTGAATACAAAGTTCAATTGCAAGTCACATAGCAGTATTTTTTTAATGTGCTTAAATTTGCTACTAAGGAATTATGAGATTTATGATTTGTGATGAAGACTTTAATATGTTTTGAAAGGGTTTTCTGAAAAGTGACAATTTTCTAAAAGTTGGCATTTTAGTCACAAAGAGGGGAAAAATTAATTTAAAAGGGTCCCTATTTGTATTATACATAATAAAAATGAGGGGGTTGTTACATAGCACAACAATTGGCAATTTTCCTGGGAGAACCAACTATCTCTGATTAGTTTCTTTGACATTTCCCAAACTTTCAAAACAAGAAACATTGCAAAAAAATAAGAATTTGTATGATTCATAAATTAAACAGTGTCTCTATGGAATATAAAGTATTCACCTATCTCACTTATTTTCTTACTCAACCCTTTAGGTGATCAAACATGAATGTCTTTATCAGTCAATACTTAGATTTATGAAGATAAAGTAGGTATTCTCTTAAAATTGGCTTTATAGATTAGTACTCATTTATCATAGATAGAGCCTCTACTACCAGCAGGTGTTCATAGCCTCGACATGGTTATCTTTTAACCAACAATGGTTCATGGTCCCATCTGAAATTGATTCCCAATTTCAAAATTTAATCAAAATTTTATTCAACTTCCTTTTACTTGGAACTTGTCTCTTTTTATGGTGTTTTTTTTCTTTAAATATCCTTAAAAGCCATTGTCCAGGCTTGGTGACCTGATGGTAACAATGTCATTCACTGGTTGTAAATCAAATTGAACAAGCTGGTTCGTGATGAGACCCCTTGCCTTTTGATTGTTTTAATCAAGAGCTATTACCCTCTTATGATATGTAGTCTTGGTAATATTGGTCTGAATTATTTTCCTGTGATCATGATAAACAAGCTCGTGATGAGACTTATTATCTTTTTAGTTTTTGAATATTTTTAATTACATTGTGAAAAAAGAAAAAAATTTCATATGGGGTGAATCATTGGCTCATTTAAGAGTTATGGATGATAATTATAGAGTTGTTAAATACCTTTTTGTAGAGAATCATTGCTAAGTTACACCTTCTATTCTTGACTGGCACAAAACATCTATACTCTATAAAATGAAGAGTATTTTTTGAAACTAAATGTCTTTAGTAAATTCAAAAATTTCCCAAAGAAATAAGGTTTTTTTAAATATCATATTTATAATTATCCTTTTACTCTTCTTATTTATAGAGGCAAGAAAAATCAAGTAAATTATCAGAAATTTAAAATTTTGAATAGCCAAAAGAGATACTATTCAATCTTTGTTTTCCTAAAACTTAAAATTTTTAAGCTAATGTTTATCTTCTAAGAAAAGTATTTTTTAATAATTTGCTCATTTACAGGTAAAGAGTCTTTTCTACCTGATAAAGCTTGTAACAAAAAGGTGCATAGGCCTAATTTCTCTATGATTTGAAATGGACCAAGCCACAATCAATCTTTGGAATTTAGTATGTTTACCTTTTCCGTCATGTGACTTATCCCATTTCAAAACAAGATCTCCAATTTCTAAAGTTCTTGGGCTGGTGGATGTTCTACCAAATGAAGCTTTAAATATTTGTTGATGATAAGCATGTTTTGCTTTAGCTTTCTCCCTCTATTCTTCTAATTTAAGGATTTGACCATGTCTAAGTTGAAGAGAAGAAGAAGGGTTTTCATCAATAAACTGAACTAAAGAAAGAGATGGTATTGTTATGTTTATGGGTAGAAATGCTTCTTTCCCATAAACCAATACAAATGGAGAAGTACCTATTGAGGACTTATGAGTGATTCTATCTACCCAAAGAGCAAATATTAGTGCTTTATGCCAGTTCTTATGATTTTTCTCTACAGTCTATTTGATAATTCTAATTAGGTTCTTGTTTGTAGATTCAGTTAAATCGTTACCTTGTGGATAATAGTTAGCTGAGTATTTAAGTTTAAACCTCTTTTCAAAGCAAACTTTACCATAGCATTTCTAGAGAAGTAAGATCCATTATTAAAAATTAAAGATGATGGGAGGCCAAACCTAGTAATTATAAACTGATCAATGAAATTTGTAATGCTTTGGGTGTTAACTACCTTGAATGGGATAACTTCTACCTACTTTGTAAAATAATTACTTGCAATTAGAATATACTTATGATGTTTGGAGAGGGTTGGAGTTATTTCACCAATAATATCTAACCCCCATTGTTCAAATGGTTGTTGTATATTTACTGGCTACAACGAGAGGGCTGCTTTCCTTTCTCTTCATGTTGCGGTTTAACATCCTTTGCATTTTCTCGCATATTTGTCTACATATTTGAAAATGGTTGGCCAATAGTACCCCACATGAAAATTTTATGTGGAGTGGTATTTCCTCCAAAATGGCCTTGAGATGGGCCGCCGTGTAATTCCTGCATTACCTTTTGAGATTCAAGTTTCTCTAAACATCTTAACAATATAGCATCATAGTTTTTTCTAAATAACACATTATCAGATAATTGATATTGATTTTCTTTAAGCCTTAGAGCACGCTTAGCTATATATTGAGATATAATGGAGCATGTCCATTTTTCAATAAAAAATTCAGATCAACATATTGTGATTCAAAATCATTGAGGCTTACCTAAGATAATTGCAATTCAGTAGATTGACCCTCCTCTGTTGGTAAATGAGAGGCTCCAGTTAGCATTCTGCAAAAACCTTGACCTCTAATAATTTTAGCATATGTATTTCTACATCATATTCCTTAAGTGAAGTAACCCAATTTTCTCTCTTTTCTCCTACTTCTCGTTGGATTAACAACAACCTTACAGTGAGTTAAGGCACTGTTATCTTAGTGTGTGTTTTTAGAAGGAAAGCTCGAAAATGTTTTGAAGTTTTAAATATAGCAAAGGCCTGTCTATCCACAACTAAATAATTTAGTGCGGCACCTTGTAAGTTAGAACTAAAGAATGAAATTGGTTCTTCATCCTTATGATTATTTAGCTCTTTCAAAACTGTCGCGTAAGAGGTATTAGAAGAGAATGTGTATAATACGAATGGTTTTAGGAAATTGGGAGTTGTTAAGGAAGGAGCATCAATGATGGATTTCTTTATTAACTCAAAAGAATATTTCTCACCTTTTCCCCATTTAAAAGTTGCATTTTTTTGGATCATTGATTGTAGGGGTAAGACGATTTGAGAAAAATCAGGAATAAATATTTTTACAAAATTAATTTGTCATAAAAATGATTGTATTGTTTTTTTGTTATGAGGAAGGGGAATGTTTTCAATTTCATGAATCCTATCAAGATCGATATATAATCCTTTTTTAGATACCACGAATCCTAATAATTTACCTTCCGCCAAGCTGAAATAAGATTTTTTAGGATTCAAAGAAATGCAGAAATTCTCACATCTCTCAAAGATTTGTTTTAGGTGACTGATATGGTCGTTTCTATTTTTAGAATAGACAATGATGTCATCTAAATATATTACAATTGAATTGTTGATTAGTCCTCTAAAAGCTATTTCCATAGCACGTTGAAATGTAGCATCAGCATTAATCAATCCAAATGGAATTTTTTGATATGCATATGTTCCCCACTTGGTTCTGAATGTAGTCTTTAATATATCATTTGGATGAATGATAATATGATTGTAACCTGAAAATCCATCAAGAAAAGATATCAATTCAGAACCTGTAACTAAATGCAGAATCTATTCCATGATAGGCAAAGGAAAATTATCTTTTTGACAAGATTTATTCAAATTTCTAAAATCTATGCAAATCCTAATGCCTCCATTCTTTTTTCTAATAGGAACCATGCTTGACACCGATTTTGAATGTTTTACAGGGAAAATGATTTTGGCTTTAAGCATTTTATTGAGTTCAACGTTAATTTGACTTTCTAAGTTCGGGTGGATCTTCCTAAGTTTTTGTTGTGAAGGCTTGTCATTTGAAATCATGGGTATAGTGTGTTGCATTATAGAAGTATCATGTGTTTTGAGATCTGAATAAACCCAAGAAAAGACAATTTTATATTTTCTTATAAATTTAATGAATGACATCCTTTCATCGGGTGTTAAGCCCAAACCTAGGTTTATGTTTTGAGGTTTATCAGGTGTACTAAGATTAATCAACTCAAATCTTAGAGTGGAACTCTGTGTTTTTGAATTTGTAGTCTTTTTAAACCTATCGTTTAAATCATAGAGATCTTCCATCTTGACTACAGATTTGGGAATTGGATTTGCATCCTGTTTATTTTCAATATGTAGGTCATGTTCATTTTCTTCTATGATTGGACCTTTATAAGATCCATCTGATGAAAGAAAGTCGATTATATATGTATCATCATTAAACACTCTCCAATTTGTTATGTTATCTGGAATGGAAGGCCTAAAAATCAACTCAATTAAAAATCTATCTGGACTAAATTCTTCTGTTGGTATCAATTTAGATGCTACATTGGCAAGTAAATCAGCACTTGTCTTTTGTAACCTAGGGATTGCCGAAATATTAAATGCAGTGAAATGAGAAGTGAGGTTCTGATTTAATGCTTGATAATGTTTCAGGTGTCCAGAAATACAATGAATTGTGTTCCTGACTTGCTTAACAATTATTTCAGAGTCCCCATATACCTGCAAATATTTAACATTTAATACAATGGCTTTGTATAGGCCTTGAATCAATGCTTCATATTCAGCAGTATTGTTCATGGATTGAAATTCAAGTCTGCAAGCTAACATTGTTTTCTCTCCTTATGGATTGATTAGAATGTAACCTGCTCCCGCACCATCGTCTGATTTTGAACTGTCAAAGTATAGAGTCCAGAATAAAGAATGATCTAAAGTTTTATTACTAAAATTAATACATTTAGAAGTGTCTGATTAAGAAAAAATTTCAACATGAGAAGTAACAGTATTTTCTGGGAAAGGTGAGTTTTGGGCATTGAATGAGCCAAGGAATCATTTAGCAAAATAATTTCCAATAATATTATTAGTGAAAATCACCGGCTCGTTTTCTCCTTCTAATTCAGTGACTGTATATTTCATGAATTTTTCACGATCAACTCTAATTTGATTTGGTTTAACATTATATGGTAACCACATCTGTGACCAATCAGTTGTGAAATATCCATGTAGTTTCTCAGACCAATCCCTGCTTAAAATTAGACCATAAAATTTAGGTATGTCTACTACAAAGAAATCAATCACTTGCAGTATCTTTGGGTTGGATGATAATCTAATTGATACTAATAATATTTTTCCAACAACCTCAACTTTTTTTCTGTCTAATTGGAATCTTTGCACAACAGAATTTTGAGGGGTAACATTAAGTTTTGTGCACACAGATATTGGCATGATATTCGACAAAGCTCCTAAATCGATGAAACAATTATGAACATTTTTATTAAAAATTTCATAAGTCAAAAGAAAAGGAGGAGTGTGAGACTTAGATCTATCACCAATCAACACACAATCATATGGCCTTACCTTGTTTGAAGGTGAGGGAGGTTTTCCTGTACCTTTGTCAGCTTGGGCTATAACCGGTGGTGGCATGGGATCTACAGGAACTGCCTTAAGCTCTCTTAGTAAGATTTATTGTTGTTGCTTGGGCTATTATATTCCACTGTATCTGAAACTATCAGAGTTTTAGAAGTATCTAGGGGAATAGGATCAGTTTGAATAGTTTAGATTTTTTATTCACTATTTTCTCCTTTGTGGGAGGGGATTTCTATTTCTGAACTAGTACAGTTGATTCAGCAGATGTTTTTCTCCTTGTACATATGGTCATAGCTTCTCTTTCTTCTTCGGTGGGAAGAATAAAGTCCCATAACCCATTTAATTCAACCTATTCTTCAAGTTCTATTTCTTCTTCAGATGTTGAGGCATCTTCAACATCTTCATCTGATTTGGCACTTGAAATCACATTTGGGGGCTAAGATGGTGAAGAAGGGTTTCTATTGTATGGGCGATATGGTTTCTTAGTAACTGAAGATTCAGCTACTTGTTTCTTTATTTCAATCATATCATTTGACATAGTTTTCAAGACTTTTTGAATACCTTCAAGATCAAATGGATCTTTTGGGGTTGTCTTTTCTGATTCTTTGCTAAAAGTCATCTTTTTATATTTCTTATCTTCCATCTCAGATCATTTTTATGAGGCTAAAATTCTCTTTTCTACAGACAGGTATTCTTTCATGTTTTCTGAGAGAGTAGCCTTATTGTCTCTATCTACCAAAATGGCTATATTATAAGGCAAAGAAGAAATGTACCACTCTATTTGTACATCAACAACAGTTTTGGAAGCAATTGGGATTTTGTTTAATAACTTATTAAATCTGGAATTGAAATCTTTGATCCTTTCACATAAATTTGTTTTTGGGTTAGAGAGAGCATTGATTAAAGATGCCACATTCTATCATCTCCAAATTTTGCAAGAAACAGTTGTTCAAAAGTTACCCAGTCTGTTATAGTTCCTGCTGGAAGAGAAAAGTACCAGGATCATGTAGATCCTTTAAGAGTATAGGGAAAAAATCTCACTACATTATCTTCAAGTGCAACCCCATTTAAATTCATGGCCAACATAAAATTGTTGATGTGTTCTTCAGCTAGAAGACCATCATCAAGATTGTATTTGGGTAACCATTTCTCTAGATGATCTCGGAGAGCATGTGGGTTTGCAAACAACATAGCACCAAGATTAGTCCACAGCTGATTAGCCATAACTTGAGTTAGGATTCTAGAAGACATAGAAGCATATCCAAAAATAGTGGGTATGGATGTAGAAATTACAACTGGACTAGTCCTACTTGTGGTCGCACTAATTGTTTGAGTAGAAGAAAAGGAAAGATGAGAGGATGTGAATGGAGGTGTAGTGAATGAAGGAGTAAATGGAGGGGATTTTGATATTAACTCACTTGTATCTGAATTAGTATAGACACGAGAACTTTCTTACACTATGAATGTATTGGAAACTCAAGGGGAGGTATTCCAAGTTTATCACTTTTTGACCATGTTAGGATACCAGTTTCTCTGAACAAAGAAGTAATACTTTCTTCAGAAACTTCAAGTTTATTAGGCTTCTCAGCAGAAATAGATATTCATTCTAATTTATTAACTAAGGACTAAACTTTAGGAGATTATGGATTATATTCTGAAGAAGGTAAGTGTCAAGATACTTTAGGAGATGAGGGGGAAGTTTCTACAACTTCTTATTTCTGAGTGGGTGACCTAGAATGTGATCACGAAGCTATAGAATTCTTTGAGGTGGATTGACTCTTATGAAGGCTTCGAGTTTGAGATTTAGATTTATATGCCATTCATAGTTGGGGCCCTCCTTCTAGCGCCAAAAATTTTGAGGCCTCAGAAATCTATGGCATCAACAAAGGGGGATAACCACTCGGTCCAGACCTTAAAGCAACTCCTTTTCTGTTTGGGATAGTGGCTCCAACTAGATATGATGGGACTAGTTTCCAAGTGTTTTTGGTTTATATGATTTGTGGGATTTTCCTAATGATTTGCAAAATAATGACTAGAAATTAACACAACTTTACTCTAAGATGCAAAACTTTGAAGTGAATCTATTTTAATTTAACCCAGGGTATTGCTAGTTTTATGCAATATAAAAATATGTCTATGTAATCTATAATGATATAGATCAATAGCAGACTATATAGAGTTAATATATTGTAAGATGATTCCTTTGAGAAAATAGTTAATCAAAAGAATTATGAAAAACACATCACATATTCTAATGATCATAGATAAAACAGAACATTCTCTATTCTGTTATCATACAATAGTGCAACTGATACTTCAAATAGAGATGACAGATTTCATACATAATTCATGAAAGATAAACTTATCAGTAATACTAGAACAAGGATTTAGCAAACATGATAATAGTACCAGATGTGTACCATTATGCTCATTTGACTGGTGAGAATAGGCCATAATCAATCTTCTACCAATAAGCATCCCAAAGAATAAAATAGTGCATCAACAGTGATCAACAAAAAGATATTTGTTTTAGAAAACCATGTTCCATGATTCCATCAAGACTTCTACAAACATACAATAGCGCATTCTTTGTAAATGTTCTTAATAAAATTCTGGACCCTTCTCTAAATGCATGAGAAGGGTTTAAATACTATTCTTCATTAACTAAAAATAACTTGTACAAAATATCTATGAGGAGGTTTCAAACAACCTTCCTCATTCCTAGTATCCAACTTTCCAAGAATAAAACTGCTCAAAAATGAATCAAGTCTTCATTGACTAATCACTGCTACCAACTTTGCCTCTCAACTCACAAATATCGAACATTGGCCTGACTTGTGGTGACATCCCAAATTGTGTTCTGTTGTGCTATGCAACAACCCCCCCATTTTTATTATGTATAATACAAATAGGGACCGTTTTTTAAATTTAATTTTCCCCTCGTTGTCAATAAAATGGCAACTGTTAGAAAATTGTCACTTTTCAAAAAACCCTTTCAAAACATATTAAAGTCTTCATTGCAAATCGCAAATCACATGATTCCTTAGTAGTAAAGTTAATCACATTAAAAACATACTGATATGCGACTTGCGATTGAACTTTGTATGTGACATCTCGATCGCATATCACACATCGGAGGATATTATGTCAGTAGCTTAAATGTTACCCATCAAAACCTTGATATTGTGATATCCTCATATTGTGATTTTTTGATATCGCATATCACAGATTTCAAGATCCATCAAACAAAGTTTCATTCATGCCATAGTTTAAATATCCAATGCGATGGATTTGACAGATGTTTAATAAGTGTTTTGATTCAAACATGAGTCAGGTTAGAATGAGTTAATTCTGTTATCATCCCTATGTATGTAATCATGGTATTCATTATGGTTGATTAATGTTTAACTCATACCCAGATCTTTTCTCACAATGTTCAGTCATTTCATCAAATCTTTTATTTACGCAAAAATTAATTATTGTTGGTTGGAATAGGAACTCCACTCAAACAATGTCCATTCGAAAGGTGATGCAAAAGCATACCAAGCATTCTATCGTAGAAATGGAAAGCATAAAGATTCCATATATCTTTACAGATACAATATGTGTTGTAGATGGAGGTGCCACTACATGGAAACCTATCTATACTACACTGGAGAATGAAAACCATCAAGTAAGAGACATTTGACCAACTGCTGATAGTACAAAACCATTTGGAGTGCAATTCAAAGACATTGCATGCTCTTTCCTTCACCGAATAGTAGTAAAGGATAGACTCTTGCCATATGCAGATATGATAAGATGGATAGTAGAGAATACGAAGTCGAAGACAGACTTATCAAGATAACTAGAAATATAGTCACAACTGAAGATTTACAATAAATGTACAAGCTACTCGATGCCCAAGACGTCTACGACAAGCAGTTTGTTGAAAAGTTTGTAAAGGAAAACAGAGACCCATTCCAAATGATACACAAATGGAGGAGAAGAGATAATAAATCCAAACAAGATAAAGCAACTATGTACCCCATTGCTTCTTTGGCCAATCCTTATAATTTTGCAGCCTCTATGCTATGAAGATTGCATGGCCTCCCTGACAATTCTAAATTCTCAATCAATTGGGGTGTGTTAATTGAGGCTTGTGTTAATTCTCACATTATGAATTGGGCAAACATTGTTTCTAAGAATTTGGCTAAAGCGATTATTGAATGTCGCCAGACTAGGGCTGCCTCCTCTAGAGCAGTTCCCCAATTCTTCATGTCTGCATATATCTTCAATGTTGTTTGTTTATGTACTCATTTTCCAACCATGGGTTGGAAATGGACTACCTATGATCCTATTCATATCTTCCTAAGCTATAAACAAATGTGGGAACAAGACAATATTCCACATTTTCAACAAGTATGCCAGGGATTTGTTCTTCCCTTACATCAGTTAGTTTTTAATAGAAGATGTTCGAGATTCACAAAAGAAGCCATCACAGACCTCCAAGCAATCAGAACATATTTTCTTGAAGAATCCTTCTCTTATATTAGGATCTTTGGTAGCTAAGATTTCCCACATGTCCTCCCTATGTATGTTTCGGATAAATTACTGGAAAGAGAAGTAGCATATCAAACAATAGGAAATGGCCTTACAAAAATATTAAGGGAAATGAAGAAATATTTATGGCCAAATTTTCCCCTTCAATGTGGGTCATTTACCCTTCTTAACTATGTTCATGCGTATAAATAGTATCAGAATATGCAGTCATTAAAGCTTCCCGTTCTACAGGCTAGGTCTTTTGATCCACAGCATATAGCAAACAGATTCACCCTTTCAGTTTTGATCAGGCATGTAACTCATGCAGTTGATGAGTTTGAAGATTTACTGGAATCCGTCGAGGACTTTGAGAAAATTCTGAATGCAGCCAAGACAAAGTTCGACCCAAAGAAGTTCAAAAGTTTCCAGGAGTTTAGAGGACAAAGGTTAGAACACCTCCTACAATAATTTTGGATTACTAACCATATAATTGAAACCAAGTCTCATAAGCAAAATAAGCGAAGCACGTCACGAGAGAAGGAATAAGAAATAGATGAATTGGAAAAGTTGTGGGATGCATTCAACAACAAACTACAGGATACCCCTAAGGTGTGATCAACCCAAGAAACTACAAAATTTCAGACCCCACCAAGGCAAATAGAAGTAGTGTCCAATGAAGGTCAAAAAACAACTTCCCAAGATAAAAAGGTAATCTCTGCAGACCCAATTACTGAAATTGTTTGGAATGTAACAAATATTCCCCCTCTAGACGTCTTTTACAACCCTCTTCATAAAGTTATTCTGAAAAGACAAGGGAAGAGTAGGAGACCCAAAACTCCCTTAGAACATGAATTTATGGATGTCCTTTGGAAGGACACGCAAATAAATCTGACTGAACATTTGACTTGGCTATCTCAATTTTCCGGAGCCTATGTTACAACAACAATTGTCAAAGAAACTGAAGACTTTTTTTTGATTAATGAAAATGATGACCAGATCGAATTGTTACTGTGATAGTTAGATGAAGAAAGAGCTAGCGTAAACCATCAAGCAGACGAACAGCTCCTTAAGCTACAAAAAGATATGGAACTACTGAAGGTAAGTCATGAAACTGACTTGTTTGCTAAAAACAAATAGATCTAGGAGTTAAACACTGACCTAGCAAAGTATAAGGATATTACAACTGCATAGGAATTTATTAATGAAGCTTTGACACTGAATACTTTACTGGGAAAGCAAAAACAACTCTTCCTCCAATATATATCAAAGATCATTCCACCTCTGAATACTAGTCAGCAATTAACAAACATCATTATTGATCAAAGAATTGAGTTCAATGAACTCAATTCTAAGATCTCTGATTTTATTGAATGGTAGGATTCAGATGAAGGGAAAAGGTCAAGTCTCCCAAAGATCAATGAAAGGCATAAGGATATTCTATTCACTGATCAGGACTCACAAGTGAAATAGACTGTACTAGAAATAGCTAGAGCATTGGGTATTTCAAAGAGAATTATAAAAAAAAAACAAATCATATGTTGCACACATCCAACCTCATAAAGGACGGTTATCCAAAAACACTTCTGAATCTTAAAGCATTAGAGAATAATTGGAAGAATAAGAGTTAGCTATAGAAGGAAACAATTGAGAGCCTATCAAAAATCGATTGGGAAGCAATATGGCAACTTTTGCTCAAACCAAACAGTTAGATCATGACCTTTAATTTCTCCTTGGATTTAGTACAGAGAATGTCACCACCTTACATGATGTTATATTTGTAGGGCAGTTGAGAACACAATTCAGGATGCCACCACAAGTCAGGCCAATGTCTGATATTTGTGAGCTGAGAGGCAAAGTTTGTAGCAGTGATTAATCAATGAAGACCTGAGTCATTTTTGAGTAGTTTTATTTTTGAAAAGTTGGATACTAGGAACAAGGAAGTTTGTTTGAAACCTCCTCATAGATATTTTGTATAATTTATTTTTAGCTAAATAAGAATAGTATTTAAACCCTTCTCATGCATTTAGAGAAGGGTCCAGAATTTTATTGAGAACATTTATAAAGAATGTGCTATCGTAAGTTTGTATATGTCTAGATGGAATCATCGAACATGGTCTTTTCAATCAAATATTTTTGTTGATCATTGTTGATGCGCTATTGTATTCTTTGGGATGCATATTGGTAGAAGATTGATTATGGCCTATTGACACTAGTCAAATGAGCAGAATGGTATACATCTGGTACTATTATCATGTTTGCTAAATCCTTGTTCTAATATTAGTGATAATTTATTTTTCATGAATTATGAATGAAATTTGTCATCTCTGTTTGAAGTATCAGTTGCACTATTGTACAATATCAGAATAGAGAATGTCTTGTTTTATATATGATCATTACAATATGCAATATGTTTTTCACGATTCTTTTGATTAACTATTTTATCAAAGGAATCATCTTACAATATACTAACTCTATATAGTCTATGATTGATCTATATCATCATAGATTACATAGACATATTTTTATATCGCATAAAACTAGCAATACCTTGGGTTAGATTAAAATAGATTTACTTCCAATTTTTTGCATCTTAGAATAAATTTGAGTTAATTTCTATTCATTCTCTTGCAAATCATTAGGAAAATCCCACAAATCATATAAACCCAAAACACTCGGAAACTCATCCCATCATATCCAGTTGGAGCCATTATCCCAAACGGAAAAGGAGCTGCTCTAAGGTCTGGACTGGGTGGTTATCCCCTTTTGTTGTTGCCATAGATTTCTGATGCCTCAAGATTTTTGGCACTAGAAGGAGGGCCCTGACTATGAATGGCATATAAATATAAATCTCAAGATTGAAGCCTTCATAAGATTCAATCCCCCTCAATAAATTCTACAGCTTCTCAATCATGTTCTAAGTCACCCACTCAGAAGTCTGAAGTTGTAGAAACTTCCCCCTCATCTCCTGAAGTATATTGAAACTTACCTTCTTCAAAATATAATCCTGAAACTCCTGAAGTTCAATCCTTAGTTCATAAATTAGAATGAATATATATTTTTGTTGAGAAACCTAAAAAACCCGAAGTTTTTGAAGAAAGTATTACTTCTCTGTTCAGAGAGATCGGTATCCTAACGCGATCAAAATGTGATAAACTTGGAATACCTCCCTTTGAGTTTACAATACATTCGTAGCCTAAGAAATTTCTTGTGTCTAGATATAATTTAGATACAAGTGAGGTCATATCAAATTCCCCTCCATTTACCCCTTCATTCACTACACCTCCATTCACATCGTCTCATCTTTCCATTTCTTCTACTCAAATAATTAGTGCTAGTCCAGTTGTAAGTTCTACATCCCTACCCACTAAATCTGGATCTACTTTTATATCTTCTCAAATACTAGCTCAAGTTATGGCTAATCAATCATGGATTAATCCTAGTGCTTTGTTGTTTGCAAACCCACATCCTCTCCTAGATCATCCAGAGAAATTTTTACCCAAATACAATCTAGATGATGGTCTTCCAGATAAAGAACACATCAACAATTTTACGTTGGCCATGAATTTTAATGGGGTTGCACATGAATATATTATAGTTATATTTTTTCCCTATACTCTTAAAGGATCTGCAGGATACTAGTACTTTTCTCTTCCAGTGGGAACTATAACAGACTGGGTAACTTTTGAACAACTGTTTTTTGCAAAATTTGGAGATGATAGAACTATGGCATCCTTAATCAATGTTCTTTCTAATATAAAAACAAATTCAAGTGAAAGGATCAAAGATTCAACTCCATATTTAATAAGTTATTAAACAAAATCCCAGCTGAAGAACAAAGATAATTTTAGCCTTAGAAAAACAAAGAAGCCTTGTTTGTAGAAAAGATAATTTTAGCCTTAGAAAAACAATCTAAGATGGAAGATAAGAAATCTAAAAAGGTTAATTTTAGTCAAGAATAAAAAAAATAAAACCCCAAAGGATCCATTTGATCTTGAAGGTCTTCAAAAAATTTTGAAAACTATGTCAAATGATATGATTGAAATAAAGAAACAAGTAGTTGAATCTTTAGTTCCTAATACACCATATCACCCATACAATAGAAATCTTACTTCAGCATCTCAACCTCCGAATGTGATTTCAAGTGCCAAATCAGATCAAGATGTTGAAGATGCCTTAGCAACTAAAGAAGAAAGATAACTTGAAGAAGAAGTCGAATTGAATGGGTTATGGGACTTTATTCTTCCCACCGAAGAAGAAAGAGAAGTTATGCCTGTATCTACAAGTAGAAAAAACATCTGCTGACTCAATTGTACCAATTCATAAACAAAAATATCCTCCTACAAAGGAGAAAACAATGAATAAAAAATCTAAAACTATTCAAACTAATCATATTCCCCTAGATACTTCTAAAACTATGATAGTTTCAGATACAATGGAATATAATATAGTTGAAGACATGAAAAATACTAAAGCAAACATTTCATTATATGAAATGACCAAATTTAAACAACAACAAAAAATCTTACTAAGAGAGCTTAAGGAGGTTCCTATAGATCTAATCCCACCACCGGTTATAGCCCAAGCTAACAAAGGTATGGGAAAACCTCCCTCACCTTCAAACACAATAAGCCTAGATGATCTTGTGTTGATTGGTGATAGATCTAAGTCTCACACTCCTCCTTTCCTTTTGACTTATGAATTATTTAATAAAAATGTTCATAATTGTCTCATCGATTCAGGAGATTCTTCAAATATCATGCCAAGATCTGTATGCATGAAACTTAACATTACCCCTGAAAAGTATATTGTGCATATAGTTCAATTAGATAGAACAAAACTTGAAGTTGTTGCAGAAATGTTATCACTATCAATTAGATTATCATCCAACCCAAAGATATTGTAAGTGATTGATGTCTTAGGAGCAGACATCCCTGAATTTTATGTTCTAATTTTAAGCAGGGATTGGTCTGAGAAACTACATGGATATTTTGCAACCGATTTGTCACACATGTGGTTATCATATAATGGTAAAGAAAATCAAATTAGATTTGATCGTGAAAAATTCATGAAACAAACAATCACTAAATTGGAAGGAACAAATGAGTCTGTGATTTTCACTAATAATATTATTGGAAATTATTCTACTGAATCATTCCTTGGCTCATTCAATGCCCAAACCTCACCTTTCTCATAAAATACTATTACTTCTCAGGTTGAAATTTTTTCTTAGTCAAACACTTCCAAATGTATTAATTTTAGTAATAAAACTTTAGATCATTCTTTATTTTGGACTCTATACATTGATGGTTCAAAATCAAATGATGGTGCAAGAGCAAGTTTAATTTTAATCAATCCACAAGGAGAGAAAACAATGTTAGCTTGTAGACTTGAATTTGAATGCACAAACAATACTACCAAATATGAAGCATTGATTCAAGGAATGTACAAAGCCATTGGATTAAATGTTAAATATTTGTAGGTATATGGGGACTATGAAATAATTGTTAAGCAAGTCAGGAACACAATTCATTGTATTTCTTGACACCTGAAAAATTATCAAGCATTAGCTTAGAACCTCACTTCTCATTTCACTGAATTTAATATTTCAACAATCCCTAGGTTACAAAATGCAAGTGTTGTCTTACTTGCTAATGTAGCATCTAGATTGATATCGTTAGAAGAATTTAGTCCAGATACATTTTCAATTGAGTTCCTTTTTAGGCCTTCCATTCCAGATAAAATAACATATTAGAGAGTGTTTAGTGATGATACAGATATAATCGACTTTCTTTCATCAGATGGATCTTATGAAAGTCAGATCATAGATGAAAATGAACATGACCTACAGATTCAAAATAAACAGGATGCAAATCCAATTCCCAAATCTATAGTCAAGATGGAAGATCTCTATGATTTAAAATATAGGTTCAAAAATACCACCAATTCAAAGTCATAGAGTTCTACTCTAAGATTTGAGTTCATTAATCTTGGTACACCTGAAAACCCTCAAAACATAAACCTAGGATTGGGCTTAACGCCCGATGAAAGGATGTCATTCATTAAATTGCTAAGAAAATATAAGTGTCTTTTCCTGGGATTATTCAGATCTCAAAACATATGATACTTCTATAATGTAGCATACTATACCCATGATTTCAAATGACAAGCCTGTCCAACAAAAGCTTAGGAAGATCCACCTGAACTTAGAAAGTCAAATCAAGTTTGAACTCAATAAAATTCTTAAAGCCAAAATCATTTTCCTTGTTATACATTCAAAATGGGTGTCAAACATGGTTCCTGTTAGAAAAAAGAATGGAAACATTAGTATTTGCATAGATTTTAGAAATTTGAATAAAGCTTGCCAAAAAGATAATTTTTCTTTTCCTACCATGGAGCAGATTCTGTAATCAATTGCAAGTTCTCAATTAATGTCTTTTCTTGATGGATTTCAAGTTAAAATCAGATTATGGTTCATCCAGATGATAGATTAAAGACTACATTTAGAAAAAAGTGGGGAACATATGCATATCAAAAGATACCATTTGGATTGATTAGCGTTGGTAGTACATTTCAATGTGCTATGGACATAGCTTTTAGAGGACTAATCAATAATTCAATTGTAATATATTTATATGACATCATTGTCTATTCTAAATATAGAAACAACCATATCATTCACCTAAAACAAATCTTTGAGAGATGTGAAAATTTTGGCATTTCTTTAAATCCTAAAAATTCTTATTTCGCCTTAGCAAAAGGTAAATTATTAGGAATCGTGGTATCTAAGAAAGGAATCTATATCGATCCCAATATGATTCATGAAATTGAAAACATTCCCCTGCCTCATAATAAAAGAATGATGCAATCATTTTTAGGACAAATTAATTTTGTAAAAGGATTTATTCCTGATTTTTCTCAAATTGTCTTACCCCTAGAGTCAATGATCTGAAAGAATGAAAATTTTAAATGGGGAAAAGGAAAGAAAGATTATTTTGAGTTAATAAAGAAACCCATTATTTAGGCTCCTTCCTTAACAACTCCCAATTTCCTAAAACCATTTGTATTATACACATTCTCTTTTGACACCTTTTATGCGGTAGTTTTGACATAGCTAAATGATTAGAACGTTGAAGCACCAATTTCATTCTTTAGTTCTAACTTACAAGGTGCTGAACTAAATTATTCAGCGGTGCAGAAACATGCCTTTCTTGTATTTAAAACTTTAAAACATTTTAGACCTTTCCTCCTAAAAACACACAATAAGATAATAGTCCCTTATCCTGCATAAGGCAGCTGTTAATCCAATGAGAAGTAGGAGAAAAGAGAGAAAATTGGGTTATTGTACTTCCAGAATATGATGTAGAAATACATCCTGCTAAAATTATTAGAGGTCAAAGTTTTTGCAGAATGCTAACCAAAGCTTCTCATTTACCAACAAAGGACAATCAATCTACTAAAGTGCAATTACCTGAGGTAAGCCTCAATGATTTTGAATCACAATATGTTGATCTAAAAATTTTCTTGAAAAATGGACATGCTCCATTATATCTCAATTATACAGCTGAGCATGCTCTAAGGCTTAAAGAAAATCAGTATCAATTAATTGATAATGTGTTATTTAGAAAAAACTATGATGTTGTATTATTAATATGTTTAGAGAAACCTGAAGCTTAAAAGGTAATGTAGGAATTACATGACAGGCCAACTGGAGGCCATTTCAAAGGATATACCACAACACATAAAATTCTACATACTGGGTACTATTGACCAACCCTTTTTAAATATGTCCACGAATATGCAAGGAAATGCAAAGTATGTCAAACCACAGTAGGAAGAGAAAGGAAAGTAGCACTCCTGTTGCAGCCACTAAATATACAGCAACCATTTGAACAATGGGGGTTAGATATTATTGGTGAAATAACTCCAACCTACTCCAAACAGCATAAGTATATTCTAACTGCAACTGATTATTTTACAAAGTGGGTTGAAGCTATCCCATTAAAGGTAGTTAACACCCAAAGCATTAAAAATTTCATTGATCAGTTTATAATTACTAGGTTTGGCCTCCCATCAGCTTTAATGTTTGATAATGCATCTTAATTCTCCAGAAACGCTATGGTAGAGTTTTCTTTGAAAAGAGGTTTTAAAATTAAATACTCAGCTAACTATTATGCACAAGGTAATGGTTTAGTTGAATCTACAAAAAAGAACCTGATTAGAATTATCAAATGGACTGTAGAACAAATTCATAAGAACTGGCATAAAGCATTAATATTTTCTCTTTGGACAGATATAATCACTCATAAGGCATCAATAGGTACTTCTCCATTTATATTGGTTTATGGGAAAGAAGCAATTCTACCCACAAATATAACAATACCATCTCTTGCTTTAGTTCAATTTATTGATGAAGACACTTCTTCTTCTCTTCAACTTGGACATAGTCAAATCATTGAATTAGACGAACAAAGGGAGAAAGCTAAAGCAAAACATGCTCATCATCAACAGATAGTTAAATCTTCATTTGATGTAACATCTACCAGCCCAAGGACTTTTGAAATTGGAGATCTTGTTTTGAAATGGGATAAGGCACATGAGGAAAAAGGTAAACATACAAAATTCCAAAGACTGTGGCGTTGGGTATGGAATCCCCCCATGACATGTTTGGGCTCAAAGCCTAAGTTTTGAGTTGATATTGTTGTAAAGCTCCGCAAATTGTAGGTGCAAAATGTATGTTAGAGTCATAGGGTTTTTCGCCCTAGTTTTGAATGTAATGTTGGCCTACCCATGGTCCATGGACCATGGGATTGTATAAATAGAGTGAGGCTCTCAGTTGTAAATAGATCGAATATAAAATAGGCATGAAAGGTCTTAGAGAGTAAGTCGAAGTGCAAAGTGTGTCTTTTGTCGTAGAGTAGGAAAAGGCTTTGCAACTAAGTGCGCAAAGGCCTAATAGAGTCTGTAGCTAAGTGCACGGACCCTTGCAGCTGAGTGTGCAGGGTGGAATAGAGTATGTAAATGAAGGAAGAGAATAATAAAGAGAATATTTATCTGAATTTCATGTATTTGTTATTGGGTTATTATCTGTTAGATATGAATTACAATTATACTGTTTATTTACTACGCGCATTTGTATGAACTGTGAATATTGTTAAGTATAACTGAAGGCATACAAATAAGCTAAGTTAATCAACTAATATTAGATTACTAGTAAGGAATTGGGTAATAACACTATTCAGCCCCTCGAGAAGGCATGTGTGAAGGTATCATCTCAGGCTGCGAGGTATGAGTAAGTGTGCATAGCGACATGTGCGCAGGGTCGAACCACGGACCACTTAAACCCATCATACATCTCTAGGATGCGGAAACCTGGTTCTATCACCCTCCCATACTACTTCAAGTGAGACCTCAGTCCGCGCTCCACGGAATGTTATTGAAAGGGCTAGTAGTATCGGGATTTGTTTGGCTAAATCACCTTCGAACCTGAGTAAGGCCCCAACAAGCCAACAAGAGGTTCCATTACCAGGACTAGGATATGCGTAAGGGATGTTTGATGTCATGTCACTAGAATCCAATGAAGAAAGAAATTGAAGGGTGGTTGTACATAAATATTCACGAGTTCACGGTGCAAGAAAATAGGATTTTGTAAGTATCAAAGGAACAGTGGTTAGAGCACTACTTATGTACAAAAATCCACGAAATTTTCTTTGCATCCTTCCCCTTTGAGCTGTATGAGTGGATCACAAAGCTAGCAGATAGTTAGGGAAGGTGTAGGCTCGACAAATCAATTGTGTGGACTCCAGAATTGGTGCTTATAATAGAAGCATCGGAAGATAAGATCACGCGCGTTGTGGACCATTGGCTCGATTGAATTATAGGAGGGTTTATCATCGAGTTTATGGTAGATACTTTAGTCAGCTACAGTGAGGCGGAACAATGCTTCCTCAAAGGACTGTGAGGTAAGTACATTAAATCTTTGAACACTTGGATTAAAATGCTATTGTGTGAAAAGCAAGTTATGCGAATAAATTGATGTTTGGGGCTATGTCAAGTTGGAGTATCCATAGAAATGAAGGTAGCGCAGAAATAGAAACTAGCCCCTTGATTTCATCTCAGCGAGAAAGCAAGGAAGAGCTCATGAAAGTTTCACCAAGAAGTGTGATCAGTCTGATAATGCAGAAGATTCCACGCATACCACCTCCACCTACACCACCACCGGTCTCACCATCTTCACATCCATATCTGCCCACACCACCTCTGCCACCACCACAGTTCAATAGGGCGAGTGTGATAAAATTGTTGGTATTCAGAGGAGTAGGGAATGAAGATTTGGACCAATTTTGGTTGATGGTAAAAGTTGTATGGGAAGCACAAGGAGTCGTGGATGAAAATATAAAGAAGGCAGCACTAGTAAGCACATTGCAGGATCATGCATCAACATGGTACATCAAGCATTCTATTGACCATCCAAATGCGGGGATCGTAGATATCCAGGCTTCGCTAAACAGGGAATTTAACAGACCAAAATTAGAGACGCAATCAATCATTGAGTTTAAGGAAATCACGATGCTTCCAGGAGAGACCCCATGGGATCTGGATCACAAACTGAAGAGTATGATTCACAAAGGCAACATGACCTTGACGGATGAATAACACCGTGCATGGTTTGTAGCATCACTAATGCCACATTTAAGGACAACGTTGTCACAACAACAGTTATCCACCTAGGACAAAGCTTTGGATATTGCAATGAGACTACATGAGACCCCAATACAAGATCCTGGCCTGGTAGTCCAACAAATCCATCCGCGACTGAAAATTTTATGTCTGGAAATGCAAAGTTTGAAACAGGACAGGTCAACTCAGGTAGAGGTTCGCGAGGAGATATGGTGCATAAAATTCAAAGGCCAGGGGCATGACAAGGACCATTACCCAGTCTTCAAGAACTACTTGGCGGGAGGAGGGTTGATGCCATTAAGACCAGAGGCACAAGCAAGATCGAGCATGGTGCCTACATTATGGTGTGAAATTTGTCAGATAGGTGGAAAACATGCTACGGATAATTGTCATCTATTACAAAAGTATACGCAGACGTCCCAACAATTGTTTTGTAATTTCTGTAGGTTAGTAGCCCATGATGGGTGCACCTACAAAATTTATGAACTGATTATGGATCACACTCCTACCTAGAGAGTGCAGACCAAAACGTGAGCCATCGATCAAAATGCAGGCATGGCATCCACTGGATTTTAGGGGCGCAGACGAGGTTGAGGTGGAATGGGATCAGGAAGGGATCATGGATAGCTGATTTGTTACAGTTGCAGAGGGGAAACGAATTATGCCCACGATTGTACAAATTCGACGAGAGAATCATGTCTATATTATACTCAGTTTGATCATGAGATGGAGGAATTCCCTACACTAATAGTAAGGTTGTACAATAAATGGATACTCTAGCCTCCCACGACTCAAAATCTGTAAATGATGAAGTTTGAACTGCGCAAAGAGGACCTAAATGTAAACATCACACTCCCAAGCGGTATCACAACAAGAGATGACAAGGGCAAGCAACCCGAAGAAAGTGCTTGGGTTCACAAGACTCCTACAAAGGAACCAAAGTTCAATTTGGAGCATGCAAAGGAGACATTCATGGAAGCTAAGAAGAACTTCATGTTGGCCTCCACTTCAGGTAGTAAGGATCAAATAGAACCAAAGATGGATCCTTCAATGCTCACAACCTTTCTGGAGACATACATGAAGCTACTGTATGACAGAAAAGTGGTGAAGGGACTACAGGAACTTATCACTAGGTGCTCTGGGTCAGGAGAACCATGCATAGTCCAAAATCTTGGAAAACATCCATCGCGAACAGGAAGGGAAATGAGATTGACTGCGTAAATCAGGGAATATGAAATGGATCAAGTAATTCTGGATCTAGGATCGGATGCGAATGTACTGCCAAAGCAAACATGGGAGTGCATGAGTAGGCCTTCATTACAATGGTCCCCTATTCAATTGCAAATGGCAAACCAACATAAGATCCTATCGATGGGAAGATTGCAGGGAATTACGATGGACATCGAGGGTGTAAGCACGCTTGCAAATTTCGAAGTTATAGATATTTTCGATGAAAACAATCCTTATCCTGTGCTACTAGGAATAGAATGGGCCACTAATATGAATGGAGTGATAAACCTAAAGAAGTGCAAAATGATTTTTGATAAAAAGTCACTACGCATAGTGGTACCGTTAAACCTTGCAGAAGGAGCGCGCTACACAGAACCTGCGTGAAACGATGATAGTGATGATCATCTTAACTATATCTACAAGATAATCATGCGAGAGTAGGAGTGGGTGAATCCTACAGCAGATGGTAGGATTTCGTAGGAGTGCAAAAGCTCCTGCACATCAGAGTCGCATGAGGAAATAGAACAATCGCAGAACCAGTTACATGAGGTAACCACGCTCAATTGCAATATGATGGTAAGATCACTACGTTGCATGACAATAGAGGTAAGGAATCTGCCTATGTATGATGGGTTGATAGTGGTGGATGAATTCCTGAAAAAATTTGAAAGCAAAGTTCTAGAACAATAGCATTTCAATGCTCTGAAAAGGCCACTGCGTGCTACGCCTGCAAGATGGTGGGGTATGCATCAAAGAAGTTTTGAGAACTGACGCGAATGTAGAACGGTGATGCTTATATAATTTGGAAAGCCTCAACTATGGATGGAAGCCAGGTATGATGGACGAAATAGCCTATGTTCCCACCTCTCCAAATGGGTACAAGCATATGGTACGCAACCTGCATGAACGCACACCATCCTCATAATAGAAAAAAGGATACAATGAATTAGTGGACGAAGCTACCATTTATAGCCACCGATGATGCTATCTTCACTATCTTGGAGACATGGGCTCCGGAATGGCACACCCTAGATCTAGTAGAACTGGAGATGGTGGTATCACAAAAGAAAAAGGATGATACCAAGTTTCACGTCACCCAATTGGCCAAAAAAAGGAAAAAGGAAAAAGTAGCAGCTGAGGTAATGGTAGAGTGAGAAGTAGCACAGAAAGCCACAGAGCAGAGGAAGTCCACAGAAGCAGTAGCGGTAGCATAGGTAGTAGAGGCAGAAACAACATAGGAAGATGAGGGCCAAGCAACATCCTCACAAAGGTAGGAGGCAGAGGAAATAGAAAAAATAGAAGGGAGCACCGACCAAGGTACAATGTCCACACAGTTGGAGCAGCCATAGATCACAGAGCACATAGGACCAAGGAAGAAGGTCAAGTCCTCGAAGTTGGCCTGATCACCTTAACTAAAGGTGATCTCCATGACATCAGTGAGATGGTATGCGATGTCACAAATGTAGTGCTTCAGTATTTTATGTAGGGGCAACAAACTATGTTGGGGGCCCTCAAGGCATAGCTATAGGAATTACAGGTGCATCCCCCTCATGTGGGTACCCTTTCTACCCACCTTGTAGTAGGATTCTTGGCAGCAGGATCCTCTGTAGTAGAGCAGATGTTGTGTGCACAGTTGGACAATATGCTAGTATTGCCAGAAGGGGCCATAATTGCAATAGATGTGACCGATATATTTTCGGTTAGCATGTTGACAAGCCTTGGCCTTAATTTAGCTACCCTTCCGCGAGAGACATTGTATCAGCTATAGGATGGGATAATGGAAAAGTTGCACGCTAGGGAGAGTTGTGCAATCCAAGTTCTTAGTAAGGAGAAGATAAACATAAAACTGCTCATCTTGTAGCACGACGAATTGGTGTTGCAAAATCAACATTTGGTGCAGAGGGTAGATGACGCTTGTTGACGCATCTCAGAGCTAGCCATCGCAGCAAATCTACCAGTCAAACTGTGGATCCATAGTTTGGCAACCAGAGTCTGTGAGGCCAGGGAAGAGATGAAAAAGGTGATGTTGGAGCTAAATCTCCAAATTGTTGAGATGCGGTTGAAGGTGCAACGTTCCACTCCCCCGATATCAGAGAACATCATGCTCATGTTATCACAGCAGGGTTGGACGAAATTGGAGGTGCACTGCGTGACTGTACCGGCATGTTGGAATAGGCACTTGAGGTCCTCACGACTTTGCAGGAGGACCCCAACATCCAGTGCCAGGAGATAGAGGTGCGCGAACTCTAGCAGTAGTACGACAATGTCATAGGAACTGCACAAACAATATTCCTCACTCAACAGCTTGCGAGGATGTAGCAAGCCAAGGCATTAAAGGAACAGGTGGACAGATTGCGACATAAGGAAGCAGTTCTCAAAGCACGCATTCAGCCATGGATTAACGAGGCCTTCACAATCACGGTCAATATCGAAGGAAAGCTCACGCACATACAAGGGATGCATGTGCAGGTACAGGGAAGCACACCAGACACAGAGGTCTCAGAAGAATGGATGCAGCAAGTTCAACAAGAAGTAGCTCAGTGTGTTGTGGACATCATTATAGTTCAAGAAAAGTTGGAGGGACTTTGTGCCAACAAGGTGACTCAAGGGCGAGTCACGATGTTTGTGTTAGAGGCCTGTTGGGCATGAAATCCCCCCACGACATGTTTTGGGCTCAAAACCCAAGTTTTGAGTTGATATTGTTGTAAATCTCCATGAAATTTGAGCATGAAATGTATGATAGAGTCACAGGGTTGTTCACCCTAGTTTTGAATGTAATGTCAGCCTACCCATGGTCCGCAGACCATGGGATTGTATAAATAGGATTAGGCTCTAACTTGTAAAGAGACTGAATAGGATCGAATAGAGGATAGGCATGAAAGGTCTTAGAGAGTAAGTCGAAGTACGAAGTGTGTCTTATGTCATAGAGTAGGAAAAGGCTATGCAATTGAGTGCACAGAGGCCTAGTAGAGTCCGTAGCTGAGTGCATGGACACCTGCAGCGGATTGTGCGGGGCGGAATAGAGTCCGTAACTGAAGGAAGAGAATAATAAAGAGAATATTTATCTGAATTTTTTGTATTTTTTCTTGGGTTATTATCTGTTGGATATGAATTGCAATTATATAGTTTATTTACTGCACGCACTTTTACAAACTGTGAATATTGTTAAGTATAACTAAAGGCATACAGATAAGCTAATTTAATCAACTAATATTAGATTTCTAGTGAGGAATTGGGTAATAACATTGTTCGTCCCCGGAGAAGTGTTGCACTATGGTAGCATCTCAAGCTGCAAGGTACGGGTAAGTGTGCGTAGCAACATGCACGCAGGGTCGAACCGCAGACCACTTGAACCCATCAAACATCTCTAGGGTGTATAAACCTAGTTCTAGCACCCTTCCATACTACTTTGAGTGAGACCTCAATCCACATTGCACAGACTATTTCCAAAAGGGCTAGTAGTGCTAGCATTTGTTTGGCTAAATCACCTCTGAACCTAGGTCAGGCCCCAACAAGCAAACATGTGGCTTGGGCCATTTCAAATCATAGAGAAGTTATGCCCATCCACCTTTTAACTACAAGATTTGTCAGGTAGAAAAGACTCTTTACCTGTAAATGGGAAAATTCTTAAAAAACATTGTTCTTAGAAGATACATGTTAGTTTTAAAATTTTAAGTTTTAGGAAAATAAAGATTGAATAGTATCTCTTTTGGCTCTTAAAATTTTAAATTTCTGATAATTTACTTGATCTTTCTCACTTCTATAAATAAGAAGAGTAAAAGGATAATTATAAATATGATATTTAAATCAACCTTATTTCTTTGGAAAAATTTTGAATTTACGAAAGACATTTAGTTTGTGAAAAGACTTTTCATTTTATAAAATATAGATGATTTTGTACCAATCAAGAAAAGAACCAGTAACTTAGCAAGGATTCTCTGCAAAAAGGTATTTATCAACTCTATAATTATCATCCATAACTCTTAAATGAGCCAATGATTCACCCTGTCTCATAAAATTTTCATATTCACAATGAAATTAAAAATATTCAAAAAAAAAAAACTTAAAAGATAATATGTCTCATCATGAGCTTGTTTATCATGATCACAGGAAAATAATTCAAACTGATATTACCAACACTGTATATCATAACAGGGTAATAGCTATTGATTTAAATAATCAAAATACAAGGGGTCCCATCACAAGCTAGCTTGTTCAACTTAAATTACAACTAGTGAATGACATTGTTACCATTAGGTCACCAAGCCTAGACAATGGTTTTTAAGGATATTTAAAGAAAAAGCAGCATAAAAAAGAGACAAGTTCAAAGTAAAAGGAAGATTGAATAAAATTTTGATTAAATTTTGAAATTAGGAATCAATTTCAGACGGGACTATGAATCATTGTTGGTTAAAAGATAACCTTGTCGAGGCTATGAACGCCTGTTCGCAGCAGAGGCTCTATCCATGATAAATGAGTAAAAATCTATAAAGCCAATTTTAAGAGAATACCTACTTTATATTTATAAATCTAAGTATTGACTGGTGCATACATTCATGTTATATCACCTAAAGAGTCGAGTAAGAAAAGAATTGAGATAAGTGAATACTTTATATTCCATAGAGACACTGTTTAATTTATGAATCATACAATTCTTATTGTTTTCGCAACTTTTATTATTTTGAAAGTTTGAGAAATGTCAAAGAAACTAATCAGAGATAGCTAGTTCTCCCAAGTGAATCGCCAATTGTTGTGCTATGCAACAACCCCCCCATTTTTATTATGTATAATACAAATAGGGACCCTTTTTTAAATTTATTTTTCCCCTCTTTGTGAATAAAATTCCAACTATTAGAAAATTGTCACTTTTCAAAAAACACTTTTAGAACATATTAAAGTCTTCATCACAAATCACAAATTGCATCATTCCTTAGTAGTAAAGCTAAGCACATTAAAAACATACAAATATGCGACTTGTTATTGAACTTTGTATGCGACATTCCAATCGCATATCGCACATCGGAGGATATTATATTAGTAGCTTAAATGTTACCCATCAAAACCCCGATATTTCAATCTTGCGATTTTGCAATATCGCAGATCGCAAGATCCATCAAACAAAGTTTCATCCGTGCCATAGCTTAAATATCTGATGCAACAGATTTGACAGATGTTTAATAAGTGTTTTGAGTCGAACACGAGTCAGGTCAGAATGAGTTAATTCAGTTATTATCCCTATGTATGTAATCATGGTATTCCTTATGGTTGATTAATGTTGAATTCGTTCCAAGATCTTTTCTCACAAAGTTCATTCTTTTTATCAAATCTTTTATTTACGTAACAATTAACTGTTGTTGGTTTTAATAGGAACTCCACTCAAACGATGTCCATTTGAAAGGTGATGCAAAAGCATACCAAGAAGTCTATCACAGAAACTAAAGGCACAAAGATGTCATCGTCTTTACAGATACAGTATGAGCAGTAGATGGAGGTGCCACTACATGGCAGACTATCTATACTACGCTAGAGAATGAAAGCCCTAAGGTAATAGACATTCGTCCAACTGCTAACAGTACAGAACCATCAAGAGTGCAATTCAAAGATGCTACGCGCTCTTTCCTTCACCAAATAGTAGCAAGGGCTAGACTCTTGCCATACGTTGGATAGTAGAGAATATAGAAGTTGAAGACAGGCTTATCAAGATAGCTAAAAAGATAGTCTTGGGTTCTTTCAGAGCTGAATATTTACAACAAATGTACTAGCTACCCAATGCCCAGGACGTTTATGACAAGCAGTTTGTTGCAAAGTTTGTAAAGGAAAATGAAGACCCATTCCAAATGATATAGGAATGGAGGGGAAGAGATAATAAATTCAAACAAGATAAAGCAAGTATGTACCCCATTGCTTATTTGGCCAATCCTTATAATTTTGCAACCTTTGTTCTATGTAGATTGTATGGCCTCCCTAACAATTCTAAATTCTCAATCAATTGGGTTCCATTAATTGAGGCTTGCGTTAATTCTCACATTATGAATTGGGAAACCATTCTGTTTAATAATTTGGCCAAAGGATTACTGAATATTCCCAGACTAGGGCTACCTACTCTAGAGCAGTTCCCCAATTCTTCATGTCTTCATATATCTTCAATATTGTTTGTTTCTGTACTCATTTTCCAACCATGAGCTGGAAATGGACTACCAATGATCCTAATCCTATCTTCCTAAGATAAGAAAATGTGGGAACAAACCTATATTCCACATTTTCACCAATTATGCCACAGATTTGTTCTTCCCTTACATTAGTTAGTTTTTAATAGAATATGTCCAAGATTCACAAAAGAAGTTATTGCAGACCTCCAAGCAATCAGAAGGTATTTTCTTAAAGAATCCTTCTCTTGTATCAGGATATTTGGTAGCCAAGCTTTACCACATGTCCTCCCTATGTATGTATCGAATAAATTACTGACAAGAGAAGTAGCATACCAAACAATAGGAAATGGCCTTACCAGAACATTGAGGGAAATGAAGAAATCTTTATGGCCAAATTTTCCCCTTCAGTGTGGGTCATTTACCCTTCTTAACTATGGTCACACGTATAAAGAGTATCAGAATATGAAGTCATTAAAGCTTCCTGTTCTACAACTAGGCCTTTTTATCCACAAAATATGGCAAACAAATTCACCCTTTTAGTTAAGATCAGTCCCGTAACTCATGTAGTTGATGAGTTTGAAGATTTACTAGAATTTGCCAAGGACTTTAAGAAAATTTTGATTGTATCCAAGACAAAGTTCGACCCAGAGAAGTTTAAAAGTTTCCAGGAGTTTAGAGGACATAGGTTAGAATACCTCCCATAAGAATTTTGTATTACTGATCACATAATTGAAACCAAGTCTCAAAAGTAGAATAAGCCAAGCACATCACGAGAGAAGGAAGAAGAAACAGATGAATTGGAAAATTTGTGGGATGCATTCAACGACAAACTACAGGATACCCCTAAGGTGTCATCAACACAAGAAACTACAGGATTTCGGACCCCACTAGGGAAACTAGCAATAATGACCACTGAAGGTCCAAAAATAAGTTCCTAATATATAGAGGTAATCCCTGCAGACCCAACTACTGAAATTGTTTTGAACGTAGCAGATATTCCCCCTCTAGACGTATTTTACAACCCTCTTCATAAAGTTGTTGCAAAAATATGGAGGAAGAAGAGGAGAACCGAAATTCCCTTAGAACATGAATTTATGGATGTCCTTTGGAAGGGCACACAAATAAATCCAACTGAACATTTGACTCAACTATCTCAATTTGCCAAAGCCTATGCTATAGCAACAATCGACAAAGCAACTGAAGTCTCTATTTTGATTAAAGAAAAGGATGACCATATCGCATTATTACTGCAAAAGTTAGATGAAGAAAGAGTGAGTGTAAACCATCAATTAGAGGAACAACTGCATAAGCTACAACAAGATATGAAACTACTGAAGGTAAGTCATGAAAATTACTTATCTGCTAAAAACAAACAAATCCAAGAGTTAGACAGTGAGCTAGAAAAGTATAAGGATATTCCTACTGCAGAGGAATTTATTAATGAAGCTTTGAAACTGAATACTTTACTCACAAATAAAAAATATCTCTTCCTCCAACACATATCAAAGGTCATTGCACCTCTGAATACTAGTGAGAAATTAACAAACATCATTATTGATCAAAGAATTGAGTTCAATGAACTCAATTCTAAGATCCATGATTTTATTGAATGGTAGCATTAAGATGAAGGGAAAAGGTCAAGTCTCCTAAATATCAATGAAAGGCATAAGGATATTACATTCATTGATTAGGACTCACATGTGAAACAAGCTGAACTAGCAATAGCCAGAGCATCAGGTATTTCAAAGAGCATTATCAAAACAATAAATCACATGTTTCACATCTCCAACCTCATAAAGGAGGGTGATCCAAAAACACTTCCTGATCTTAAAGCATTAGATGAGAATTGGAAGAATAAGAATCAGCTATAGAACGAAACAATTGAGAGCTTTTCAAAAATCCACTAGGAAGTAGTATGGCAACTTTTGTTCAAACAACACAGTCAGATCATGACCATGAATTTCTCCTTGGATTCAATATAGAGAATGCTACCACCTTTACATGATGCTATATTTGCAAGGCAGTTGAGAACACAATTTGGGATGCCACCACAAGTCAAGCCAATGTCTAATATTTGTGAGCTGAGGGGCAAAGTTGGCAGCACTGATTAATTAATGAAGACTTGAGTCATCTTTGAGCAGTTTTATTTTTGGAAAGTTGGATACTAGGAATGAGGAAGGTTGTTTGAAAACTCTTCATAGATATTTTGTATAAGTTATTTTTATTTAATTAAGAATAGTATTTAAACCCTTCTCATGCATTTAGAGAAGGGTCTAGAATTTTATTAAGAATATTTACAAAGAATGCGCTATCGTTAGTTTGTAGATATCTTGATGGAATCATGGAACATGGACTTTTCAATCAAATATCTTTTTGTTGATCATTGTTGATGCACTATTGTATTCTTTGGAATGCTTATTGGTAGAAGATTGATTATGGCTTATTATCACTAGTCAAATGAGAAAAATGATATACATATGGTACTATTATCATGTTTGATAAATCCTTGTTCTAGTATTAGTGATAAGTTTATTTTTCATGAATTATGTATGAAATATGTTATCTTTGTTTGAAGTATCAATTGCACTATTGTACAATATCATAATAGAGAATATCTTGTTTTATATATGATCATTAGAATATGCGATATGTTTTACACAATTCTTTCGATTAACTTTTTTCTCAAAGGAATCATCTTACAATATACTAACTCTATATATTTTGTGATTGATCTATATCATCATAGACTACATAGAGATCTTTTTATATCACATAAAACTAGCAATACCCTAGGTTAGATTAAAATAGATTTACTTCAAAGTTTTTCATCTTAGAATAAAGTTGAGTTAATTTCTAGTCATTCTCTTGCAAATCATTAGGAAAATCCCACAAATCATATAAACCCAAAAAACTGGGAAACTGGTCCCATCATATCCAGTTGGAGCCACTATCCCAAATGGAAAGGAGCTACTCTAAGGTCTGGACCGGGTGGTTATCCCCTTTTGTTGTTGCCACAGATTTCTGAGGCATCAACATGTTCTCAACTGCCCTAGAAATATAGCATCATGTAAAGGTGGCAACATTCTCTTTATTGAATCCAAGGAGAAATTCAAGGTCATGATCTGAATGTGTAGTTTGACCAAAAGTTTCCATACTTCTTCTCAGTCGTGCCTCAATTGCTTCCTTCTGTAGCTGACTCTTATTCTTCCACTTCTCATCTAATGTTTTAATATCAGGAAGTGTTTTTGGATTAGCCTCCTTTATGAGGTTAGATGTGTGCAACATGTGATTTATTGTTTTGACAATGCTTTTTGAAATACCAGATTCTCTAGCTATTTCTAGTTCGATCTATTTCACCTATGAGTCCCAATATGTGGATAGAATATCCTTATGCCTTACATTGATCTTTGGGAGACTTGACCTTTTCCCTTCATCTAAATCCTGTCATTCAATATAATCATAGATCTTAGAATTGAGTTCATTGAACTCAATTCTTTGATCAATAATGATGTTTATTAATTGTTCATTAGCATTCAGAGGTGGAATGGTATTTGATACGTGTTGGAGGAAGAGCTGCTTTTTCTTTATCAGTAAAGTATTCAGTGTCAATTCCTCATTAATAAATTCCTTTGTAGTAGGAATATCCTTATACTTCGCTAGGTCACTATTTAACTCCTAGATCTATTTGTTTTTAATAGATAAGTCATTTTCATGACTTACCATCAGTAGTTCCATATCATGTTGTAGCTTATCCAGATGTTCCTCTGCTTGACGGTTTATGTTGGCTCTTTCTTCATCTAACTATCGTAGTAATAATGCGATCTGGTCATCCTTTTCTTTAATCAAAACCGAGACTTCGGTTGCTTTGTCAATTGTTGTTGTAGCATAGGCTTCGGAAAATTTAGATAGTTGATTCAAATGTTCAGTCGGATTTATTTGTGTGTCCTTCCATAGTACATCCATAAATTCATGTCCTGAGGGAGTTTTGGTTCTCCTCCTCTTCCTCTGTCTTTTCACAATAGCTTATGAAGAGAGTTGTAAGAGACGTCTAGAGGGGGGATATATGTTACATTCAAAATAATTTCAGTCATTGGATCTGTAGGGATTACCTCTGTATCTTGGAAACTTGTTTTTGGACCTTCAGTGGTCATTATTGCTATTTTCCCTGGCGGGGTCTAAAATCCTGTAGCTTCTTTTGTTGATGACACCTTAGGGGTATCCTGTAGTTTGTTACTGAATGCATCCCACAACTTTTCCAATTCATCTGTTTTTGCTCCTTGCTCTCGTGATGTGCTTGGATTATTCTGTGTCTGAGACTTGGTTTCAATTATTTGATCACTAATCAAAAATTCTTGTGGGAGGTATTCTAACCTCCGTCCTCTAAACTCTTGGAATCTTTTGAATTTATCTGGGTCGAACTTTGTCTTGCCTATAGGCAAAATCTGCTAAAAGTCCTCAGCAGATTCCAATAAATCTTAAAACTCATCGATTGCATGAGTTACAGGTCTGATCTTAACTAAAATGGTGAATTTGTTTGCTATATGTTGTGGATCAAAAGGCTTAGTAGGTAGAACAGAGAGCTTTAATGACTACATGTTCTGATACTCTTTATATGCATGACCATAGTTAAGAAGGGAAATGACCCACACTAAAGGGGAAAATTTGGCCATAAAGATTTCTTCATTTCCCTCAATGTTTTTGTGAGGCCATTTCCTACTGTTTGGTATGCTACCTCTCTTGCCAGTAATTTATCTGATACATACATAGGGAGGACATCTAGGAAGGCTTGGCTACCAAATATCCTGATACAAGTGAAGGATTCTTCAAGAAAATACCTTCTGACTGCTTGAAGGCCTATGCTAGCTTCTTTTGTGAATCTCAGACATATTTTGTTAAAAACTAACTGATGTAAGGGAAGAACAACTCCTTGGCATAATTAGTGAAAATGTGGAATATAGTCTTGTTCCCACATTTTCTTATAACTTAGGAATATAGGAGTAGGATCATTGGTAGTCCATTTCCAACCCATGGTTGGAAAATGTGTGCAAAAACAAACAATATTGAAGGTATATGCGGACATGAAGAATTGGGGAACTGCTCTAGAGGAGGTAGGCCTCATTTGGTGACATTCAGTAATCGCTTTGGCCAAATTCTTAGGCAGAATGGTTGCCCAATTCATAATGTGAGAATTAACATAAGCCTCAATTAACAGAACCCAATTTATAGAGAATTTAGAATTATTAGGGAGACCATAAAATCTACATAGCATAGAGGCTGCAAAATTATAAGGATTGGCCAAAGAAGCAATGGGGTACATACCCACTTTATCCTGTTTGAATCTATTTTCTCTTCTCCTCCATTCCTATATAATTTGAAATGGGCCTTTATTTTCCTTTACAAACTTAGCAATAAACTATTTGTCGTAGATGTCATGGGCATTGGGTAGCTTGTACATTTGTTGTAAATCTTCGGCTCTGAAAGAACCCCGACGATATTTTTAGCTGTCTTGATAAGTCTGTCTTCGACTTCTATATTCTCTACTACCCATCTTATCATTTCTGTGTATGGAAAGAGTCTAGCCATTATTGCTATTCAGTGAAGGAAAGAGCATGAAACATCTTTGTATTGTACTCCTGACAGTTCTATGCTGTCAGCAGTTGGTTGAATGTCTGTTTCTTGAGGTTTTTCATTCTTTAGCATAGTATAGATAGTCCGCCATGTAGTGGCACCTCCATCTGCAGTGCATACTCTATCTGTAAACATCGACAACATCTCTATGCTTTCAGTTTTGTGATAGACTGTTTGGTATGCTTTTGCATCACCTTTCTAATGGACATCGTCTGAGTGGATTTCCTATTAAAACCAACAACAATTAATTGTTGCATAAAATAAAAGATTTGATGAAATGACTGAACTTTGTGAGAAAAGATCCAAGAGGGAGTTCAACATTCATCAACCATAACAAACACCATGGTTACATGCATAGGGATATAACCGTATTAACTCATTCTGGCTTGACTCGTGTCCAACTCAAAACACTTATTAAACTTCTGTCAAATCCATTGCATCGGATATTTAAGCTATTGTGCGAATGAAACTTTTTTTTATTGATCTTGCTATCTGCGATATGCGATATCACAAAATCGCAAGATCGCAATATCGAGATATCACAATATCAGGGTTTTGATAGGTAACGTTTAAGCTACTGACATAATATCCTTCGATGTGTGATATGTGATCGGGATGTCGCATACAAAGTTCAATTGCAAGTCACATATCAGTATTTTTTGAATGTGCATAACTTTGCTACTAAGGAATTATGTGATTTTCAATTTTCGATGAAGACTTTAATATGTTCTAAACTGGTTTTTTGAAAAGTTACAATTTTCTAAAAGTTAGAATTTTATTCATAAAGAGGGGAAAGTTTTAATTTAAAATGGTCACTATTTATATTATACATAATAAAATTTGGGGGGGTGTTGCATAGCACAACAAGACCTAACATCAAGAATATGAAGAAAGTAAAGAAGATAAAATACATTTAGAGGATGTTGATATTGATGAGGAAGGAAGCCTTTAAACATAACTTGTTAGTGTGTTTAAGAAATAGATAAAATCATAGGCAAGATCAAAAAGAAAAGGGAGATATTGTGGAAATGTGAGGAGAAGAAAGGTTCATTACTTTGATGAAACAATACTTTCAATCTGGAATAGACATGCAGAATAGGAAAAGTGATTCAGGCGAATATTGGTGGCCACCTGCCTCTTCCACTAGCTCAATGGTTCTATATATTCTTATTAGTTTTTTTATTCTTTTTTCGTCTCAATCATCCAGGGCCATTTTCAAGACCTATGATGTAGGAGCATTACAGCTTCCCAAAAACATCAAGCTTTCTGAAGAATGTCTCCAAAAAGGGTTTTAATATTGAAAAAGTAATTCTAATTCCTTTCTATAAATATTCTTGGTTTCTTTTAATTATTATAGAATAATTTTAAAAAAACTATGGATAGGAAATATTTTTTCCATAAGAAAAAAATCAAATATGTGTGGAAAAGATTTAGATATTTAGGGAATAAATCATAAGAGATTTAGGGAATAAAAAAGAGAGTAAGTGTGAGGAAACGTGAGGATGGAAAAATGAATGTGAAATCATGCCATAGAGAGGAATGAGGGCTCTTAGTAGATTTATGTATAGACTTGATTAATGAAATAAAGTTTTTACATCTATTGCATTCACAAATTGTCTTTGTGTATCCATGTGGTTAGTAGAAGAATTCTTCTCTCCATGGAATCTAGAATTAGCAGAACTTCAAAGTCTAAGTGCAATTTGAGGTTAAACTAGGAGAGTTTCAGCATCTATTTAAAATATGAGACTAGTGATGGATTAGTGTATTGATATGTCACGTAAATGCATAGATCTTATGTAAGGATTAGAGGAAATTCAATATTTAGTGATGAAAAGGTGTATGGGCACTTTGATGTCAGTATTGCATTGACATCCCAAAACTAGAGAATTTGAAGATGCATAGAAAGTGGAGTGTCCTTCACTAAGTGGTAATAGATCAGGTGTTCTATTTGGTAAAGGAAATTAGAGTAGAGATATACTCTTTGGAGGAGATTCAGAGATTTTAGAATATCAAGTTGGAGATTCTAATGAAGTGAATTTGTTTTACTTTGCAATTTATATTGTGTTAGAGGATTGATGTACGCATGGATTAAGCTCTTAAAAGAAGGTTGATAAATAACACTAAAGTTATTTGAGGATATGGAAGGATTTTTCTACTTTGGGAGTAGAAGCTTGTTTTTTTTGTAGTTGAAGGATAGTGAAATATGTTGTAGTAGATTTGCAGACATAGAAAATAGTTCCAATATGAGAAGTTTGGTAGAAATGCGATGAAGTGGACCATTTCATATCAGATGCATTCTGATAAGAATATATTTGTGTATGATTGACATTGTTAAATGTTAATTTGCAAATAGTACCAATTGAGAGAAGAATTATGGTACAAGAAGTGAAGAGATAGAGCTTGCAAAAGATTTGTAGTTATCTATGTTATTGGTGTAGTTCTTACTCAAAAATGAAATTCGATGGCCGAACACAATAAAACGCTTTACAATATTATCCAAAGCTACCCAACCTATGACAAGGAGATGTATTGAATCATGCAAGCATGCAAATAGTTGAAGCGTTATATTTTGGGGAAGGAGAATATCATCCATAAAAATATCATACTTCTACAATCCATGTAGATGCAAGGAAATTTAATGAATAACTGTCATAAAAAATGGTCCACCTAACTATTTCAAGTCCACTTAAACATCAAGTACAAGAAGGGTAGCACCAACCATGTTACAGATTTCCTTATTTAGCTCCCAGTTGTGGTGCTAATAGTAGTTCGTAACTCTTTTTAGCATTATCTCTAGGTGGCCACAATTATACAATTGTGACTTTGACTTTGCTATTACATACCAGACACTGGTTATGGGTAAAAAAAACCTACAAAATTAAACCTCTAGGATGCACTATTATGCTATCTATGCCACCTTTATTGATCCATACTTATGCAAGAACGAAATAGAATACATGTATAAACATCAACACAGAGATGTAGTAGAAATAAATATTCATTTCATTAATATCAGAGAACTAAAATATGCTTACATACAGAATGGAAATAGGCTAGCTCAGGTGACACTATCTTATCTCTTAGAAGAGATGTGGTGGCTATATGCCTCTGCATTTTTTTACCACGAGGCTTGAAGGCCTATTTATCATTGAGAAACAGTGAAAAACCATAAAAATTCAAAAACCTAACCCTAGCAGATGAAGTGCCAAAACTATGGGCCTTGTTGAGGTAAATTGGTACATCAACTTCTCGGGGTTGTGACTTTGGCATACAATATTCATTTGACATGAACGATACCTCATTAGAAATATCTATCCGAGAGAATTCTTGTTTACTTGAAAAATTGAGGAGTTTTTGTATATGATGGATCGGGACAGACCTTCCCATTTTGATAATTCCATCTTGGTAGCCTTCAATCCCTACCTTTCCCATTAGTGATTTTCTTAATCTCGAGAGTCAACGTATTCAAAATAATAGATATCCTCTTCTATAGGAGTGTTCAATATGGTACCCAAAGTGTTAGGGTAATTACAATGATTTTTAAGATGGGTATCCTAGTTCTTTAGGGATGAAATATTTTCTTCTGTTTTACAAACAAGAATTTTCCTCCAAAATATTTTTGGCTCAACTTTAGAAAGGTGAAGAATATGTGCTTGCCTCCTATTTATATAGGATATTTTCTTCCCTGTGATAAGGGGTTTGTACATATTTATATTTTCAAGCTTTATGGTTTCATTAAGAGAATCTCTAATAGATTTCCTAGAAATTTTAAAATCATTATCATACCAAGGGTTAGAAGTTTCATTATTATTTTTATAAGAAACCTTTGGTAGAGAACTTGCTAACGGTATTGGAAAGGGTTGTAGCAAAATTGTGGTAGATGTGATCAATGTTATTATTATACATTAAGAAATCTAAATCCTTATTTAAATACTTTGAGAAGAGATCCATTTTACTTCTATAAAAATGAATCTGTCTTTGTCTCTCATAATTCTCTTGCATGTGGTTGGTGTGTTGTCAAGGTTTAGATTTAAGGTTAAAGGTCTATGGTTAGAGTCAGGCTCGTGGTCACTTACGTGGTAAAAAATTACAATACAGTTGAGAACATAGATATTAGATATCGCGTAATCCAAAAAACTATTTCCAATTCCATGAATACAAGTCATCTAGATGGAGGTTGGCCACTTATTAATTCCATCACAAATTATCAAGTCTTGGGAACTACAGAGCTTGATTTTCTCAGTACCAAATGATTTTTATGTCTATATCTTTTGAATTTATTTTGAATCTGCTAGCCAAGTCAAATTCCTCATCTAGTTAAATAGGATTAAGGTGAGAGTTATGACTTAGGACGATAACTTTGTTAGTAGCAATTCTAGCTTTGAAATCTCCTAACAAGAGGATATCCCATTCATTCCTTAGACTATGAATATCTATTTCTAAGGTATTGAAGAGGAAGTTCTTATCCAGGTTTTTTTTATTATAGGAGGTTGAGTTGATAGGAGCAAAATAACAAATTGTGAGATAAATCCTACTATCATTAGATTCAAGAATTGATTGAGGGGGAAAATCTTATGAAGTTGAGTGTGAGGAGAAATATTGTTTTTATATAACAAGTTATTCCACAAAAACTCTACAAGAGGATTTCTTGTTCCAGGTTGACCAAAGAATGGATCCATATATGTGGAGTACCTTAGATGAATCATGCTTCCAAGTTTTAACTAAGAAAATAAGATCAATATCACTCGGGGTCAAACATAATATAGAACCTTTATGTCATGAAAAACCACAATAATTCGAGAAGATTTAATATAAATATTTGCAAGGCTATTAAGAAAAAGTGTTATTTTCCACCAACATTACATATTTTGTTTATAACGACAGTGAAATCTTATTAGAATTCAATTTTATATGAATATTTTTAAGAAACTATTTTTATTTTAATAATGTTATTTTTTTCCTTTTAATTAAGGATAATGGAAATGTGTTTTTGAATTTTTAATTAAACATTTAAGAATTTTTTTATAATATAAATTCTTTTTAATTTTTTAATTAAAATTCTCTAATTTTTCTATCACACTTTCCAAAAAAAGACATCGTTTAGGACCTCAAAATGGCGTTGGAAGTTCAAGACCCAAAAAAACTGCTAAAAATAGTCAATTGTGCTACAATTACATGAACTAAAAGAAATAATGGTACAATGGTGGGGGTCCAAGTGTTGGAAATAATACTGAGAGGAGGGGTGAATCAGTATTATCAAATTCTTTTCAATATGCCTTCCTTAATTTAATATTTAGATATTGATCATTAACTTGTATGTCAGTGCCATATAATAATGAGCATGAAACAAGAAAAACAGATAGTCACACCAAAGAACACCAGATATAAGGTGGAAACCCAATGTGGGTGAAAACCACTTGCTGCAATATGTCTCTATCTTCTT